>LOJH01052028.1:0-12418 GCA_001685095.1 Ellobius talpinus
AAGGAAGGAAGGAAGGAAGGAAGGGGTCTAAAAAGTGTTAGAAGTGGCAGACAAGTGGTTTCTCACTCCTCCCCACGTGTTAATGCTTGAACATTTGGTTTCCAGTTGGTGGAGTTGTTTGGGGAAATTTAGGAGGTGCAGGCTTGTTACAAGACAGAAGCAGCCTATTCTGGAAACAAAGTTCCTTTGTTTTCTAGGGAATGTGAAGTGAGGTAATACACGAGTTTTATGAAACCTTCCCCAGGGAGGAAAGTGGCAGGTTTTCCACTAGAGATAATTGCTCTGGAGTGATAAGAAACGGACGAAGTTACTGTTGCAAGAACTCTTCTGTCCTGACCTACATTTTCTGTCTTTAGCTACAAAACTACCATAAATGAAAATGAGGAGGTTGTCTAACAACTTGAAAATATTGAGTGCTGATTCTGTCATGTATTCTTTCCTATGCACTGGCATCTGTGTTATGTCAAATTTTGTTTTAAAAGGAAAGAAGCCTAGTGAATCTAGTCGTTAATCCTTTACGGACTGGCTGCACCTTTCTTTCTTTGGGATCACACATGTGGCACACACATCACTGTCCCTGGATGGAAGAGAAGCTCTGGGTTTGTTCTTCATCTTCTCTCACTCAAAAGTACACTGGAGATTACTGATCCGCATCTGCTTCTGTCTGACTTGTCCGTACAGCAGTTTTCTCATTCAGTACTGCCCCATTCATACAACCCCAACTTCAGATCTCAACCTGCTCTGCCTCCTGTTCCACCTCCTGCTCCGCCTCCTGCTCCTTCCACACTTCCAGAACTGGGCTTTGTCTTTTTTCTAAGCCAATCATGCAAAAATGTCTGAGCCATTGACTCTTCACACTGACACAGACTGTGATCGTGCACACAGGAGTCCATGCTTGTACACAAGTAAGACCTCTCAAATTTATGAGATGCCAGCTTTAAATTGTCCAGTTTTAAGATTTACAAAATATAGCATCAGAAATTTAAAGCTAAGTTTATTTATTTATTTTTATTTATTTGACTTTCAAAGAATAATAGATGTTTTGTGGAGAAAGATTTGAAGAAAGTTATTTTAGTTAGTTTTACCTTAAAGCTTTTTCTTAGTTTTAAAACTGGGTCTCAGGCCAGGCAAAAGGCCTGGAACTCACTTTGTAACTCAGGCTGGCCTGCTGCTCCTGTCTTTCCTGGCTTCACCTTCCAGATGCTGGAATTACAGGCATGACTTCAACTAAAAATATCTCAAATGTTGATATTTTCACTTTTGGGCCCGTAATTCTCTATATGTAATGAAAATCAGTCTACTAAATAACAGTAAGGACAATTCAACAATATGAACAATTAACATACTGAGAGGGTATAGAATATATCATCTTTACATGATGAAAAATTAGTGTTATAAGTGAAAATATGTAAAACATTTTGACTAATAAATTTCAGGTAATTTTGACAAATACCCATATCTAGATGTCTTTACTAAGTTCTGCTTTGGCTCAAATACTTAGGCTTTGGAAACCATTGCTTGCATCACTTAGTGCATCATGTAGTCAGCAAATATTATCAGATGTGTGTTGAATACCACGCACTCAATTATCTTCTAGAGGGAGAGAAAGAAAACAATGCACAGCTAATATTTTATGTGAAAATTATGTAGCATGATAAAGTACAGTGAGCAACTAATCCATATAGAGGATGATAAGTACTCCACAGGAAAGAGATGACACGTTTAAGGAGTATCGGGAGATGAGTTGTACTGAAGTAGATGTCTGAGTTGTGACTGGGCCCATAACTATGCAGTTTGATTGGTTGTGGTTTTCTATGCCTAAGTATGACTGGAACAAGACCAGTACCAATAGCCATGCTAGACAAATGGGGGAAAGCCCATGGCCTCAGCCCTACACAAAGAACCACAAGCAACTGAAGAATGAGGAGAGCAGAAGAAATTACTTCCCCAGGAAAAGTACACCAATTGGTTATCTAATACTAAATGGTCAGCCCTGAAAACATATGCGTACAAGGAACATTACACAGACTGAGTAGTTGTATATAAATCATCCCTGGAAACATATGCATACAAGTAATATTACACAGACTGAGTAGTTTGTATATATGTATTTAGGAATATATATGTATACACATGCATATACATAGGCACACACGTGTAACAACAATGAAAATGAGGCCATATATTTGAAAGACAGCAAGGAAGGGAATATGAGAGGGTATGCCAGGAGAAAAGGGAAAGGAGAAATGTATAATTATATTATAATCTCAAAAATTAATTAAAATATAAAAATATGTGACAAAAAAGTCACTACACTTGATGTCTCAAAGGCTGATGGATCTCTAGAGTTTGAGGCTAGCTTGGTCCACATAGCGAGAGACTGTCTACCTACATTGCTATTACAAGGTGATACTTTTCTCTCAGTTCTGCTTTTCTTGAAGGACGGAAAGAATCAATCCAAGAGACACATTCTTAAAGCAGAAGCGAAGGAAAGCTGAGCGACAGTAGACCTCAGAGAGAAATTACTGCATCAGGCTTATCCAAAGGACAAGGGGTAACAATCCCATTGGGTTCTGTTTTTTGTACATTTTAAAGAGGTTCTTATGAATATTTATGAGGTGAGTAGCATATTCATCGAGTTAATGTGATCCGTCTTTTTCTCCCAAACCAAAGCAGACTGACTCTCCCTTTTAGAGTATTTCTTCCCATGATCCTCTTAAGAAGCTTGGGAATGGTATCAAAACCACAATGAAAATGATATAATGAAGTTGGAGTCTCTTGAGAATGTAGGACCTGTTAGTATGGCTTTGTGGGAAAGTGCCCTACTTCGTTAGCTTCTGGGGCAGTGTGAAGACCTAGCTGTAGCGTCAGTTTCTTTAACCACAAAGCAGCGTTGAAAACCCCAAGGGACACAGCAACCAGTTCTTCAGTTCCCTCACTTCTAACTCTGTGCCTCACCAGCAGACACAGCTACACAACTCCTGAGACACAGCTGAGGTCTTCTTCAGTTCTGTCACACCTAATTCTTGCCTCCCCAGTCTCAATACTATGCATGAGCTGAAGCTTATACCAATAGGATTTCATGAGAGATAGCTATAGTATATGAGAAGGAAGGAAGGGCTAAGAGAAAACCTAAAGTATTAATTTAAGTGACTTGAAAGACTATCAACCATAACGAAAGTTGCAAATAGTACACAAATAAGAAGGAAAACTATTACAATCAACAGTAGACATGTTGGCTTTAAGGTGGCCACTAGATTTCCAGCTGGAGCTGGCATGTAGGTAGGTGTAAATAGGAACCAAGGCTCTAGAGTTAAGCCTGGTCCATCAATAAAAATTCAGAAGATTTTGTCACATAGATGATATCCTAAATCCTAGGTCTCAATGAGATTAAAATAAAAAGAGAAGAGAAGAGGACCAATAGTAATAGTGAAATGCTCTAAGATAAAAAGATTGGAGAAGAGAGGAAACTATTGAGGGGTTCTAGCATGGGCAGAAAAGCCTTAAATGATTTGGAACTGGAAGCTAAGTGAAGTACGCCAAGAAGAATCATATGGTCACCATTACAAGTCCCAGAGGGTGAGGTGTGCATTTAAAAAGGGGGAGATTGTCAGTGGTCCAGATAAGAGAGACACTGAGTGGCTGTGAACAGTGACAGTGAATTAGGAAATGAGTTTGAGAGGGAATAGGAAGTGGAGAATGGGAGACGTTGGAGACACTGAAAATAAAGGTATCGTTCAAGAAATGTCACTGCAAAGGGGATCTGAAGAGAAAGAAAGTATCAGGAGAGGAAAACAGAGAGGAGCAACTGAGAAAAGAAACTTCACTATGTTAGTGTCTCTGGAAAGATTGATGGAAGCTTCCTGGTCACCAATTACATTGACTCTTTGAAATCTAGTTTGTTTTGTATCAGTCTATCAATCAATCAATAAATCAATCAATCTATCTATCTATGGCCTATTTATCTATCTATTTATTTACTTAGTGGTATCTGTTTGTCTGTCTGCCTCTCTGCCTGTCGGTGGATAACTTGTAGAGTGGATTATCATCTTCCATCATGAAGGTTCCAGGAATCAAACAAACTCAGATCATCATGTTTGATGATAAGTACCTTTACCCACTGATCCCTGTCAACCTGTTTCGCTTTCACCTGTTCTTTCATTAAGTTCTACATCTGTTTTACCAACATCTGTGAAGTAAACAATACATTCCCGGTCAGTATTCTACCATGGGCTGGGAAGTTTATCTTATGGTCAAGAGATCATTATGCCTTCACTAGTGTCTCTTAAGTAGAGTATGGAAAAAACTGAGCACAAGGAAAGAGTAAAAAGTGGAACCAGGAACAAGCAGAGATGAGCAAAGGAACTTTTGTCTACCCTGTTGTCTTAGGTGCTGTCCTATATCTATCTCTTTTCTTGATGCTACAAGTCCATTTCTCTTCTTTCTTACTGGTATCACATCTTTCTTTCGACCATCCACTAAGCCTGTGCACATGTGCAACAATCTTTATAAGAATTTTTTAAGTTAGTTCTTTGAGAGTTTCACATGGTGTGTTTTGATAATATGCAATCCCCCCAACTCTTCCCAGGCCAACCCCCAGTCCCTACTTTGTGCCTATTATTTTTATCCTTCAAGACCAATTTATGTTGCCCAGATGTTCTTAGATGCATAATCTTCTGCTGGAGAGTAGGGGAGTGACCAATTTACCAGAAACTATCTTCTTACATAAAACTGTCTCTCTTACACCCAGCAACTAACATCTGCCAGTTTGATTTTAATGTCTCCTTAAGCTTTGAATTCTAGTTTCAGCATGAAATTTTCATGCTAATAATCTGTAATACAAATATACAAATTGTCACCAGTCACCTACTTCTATTGCCAATCACCTATGCAAAATTCTCAAAATATGAATTTTTACATTAATTTTGTTCTTTGACAATTTCATGTGGGTGTGGATGTGGGTGTGTGGGGGGTGCATTTTAATGACTCTGTCCCCAACTCTTTTTTATCTCCCTCCCATCTCTCTCCTCTGCCAGGCCCTTTTCTAGATTCATTGTATTACTTTTGTTTTGTTGCATGTATAGTTTAACCAAGGCCATCTATATGATCATTCATTTAGAACTCTCTGTCCACTGAAGCCTGCTGGGGTCACCAGTGGTATACAACTACAGACAATGATGCTTCGTCTTCATTAATCTATCAATAATAAACAATTCTGCAGTGAAGGGTAAGGTTTTCCAAGTCCCCCCTCCACCCATGGCTAACTGTTGAGGGACCCATTCCTGCGCAGATCCAATGAAGGCATCTGTAGATGTAAGTTTGTAACTGTAATACAAGACGATGGCATTTCACACCTGTCTTACCCAGAAAATGGTACTTCACACCTGCATCCCCATCATTTTACCTTCTCGGCTCTTGAATTTTTTTTCTGTTTGTTATTCTGCAATGTTCCCTTAGCCTTAGAGGGGATGATAAATGTCATATTCAGAGCTGAGCACTCCATATATATATATATATTATTCATAGTACCTTGCGCAGCCCACTCATGGCAAAGAGAGGCTTCTCTGATAAAAACTGAGAGCAACAGCTGCCTATAATGAAATAAACATGAAGAAGGCAATTTGATACTATGTCAAATACAAAATTCCAAAAATATTAACTTTCAAATGTTGATAATTCTTTCTCAACGATGTTTGGAAATTTAACTCCTATTCCCACCCATTACACCACCACCCAAAGCTACAGGTTTATTGATCTGTGCCTACCTAATGGGCAGCCTATTTCTGGTTCTTTCTTATCTGCCTTCTTCTCATTCTAGCTTGGATCCACATCTTACTAAGAACATCCATTCATATTTATTAATTTAAAAAGTAATATAATGGTACTGGTTTTAAATATTTGCATATATACAAATGTATGTATATATGTGTATATGTGTGTACACACATGTGTAAATGTATGTACATGTGGATAAAGGAAAAGAAGTATTTGAGCAGGATTTGAACAAAAAATACTGTTGTGTTGTATATCTCATAAAGAGAAAATCCAAGTAGACAGCTGCCATCATTACTGCGGCATCACCCTTCCAAGATAAAATTCCCTGTGGGTCAGTAAAGGATGCAGAAGTAAACCACTTTGGAGATGGTTTCTGGAAACATCATCTACTGTGTGGCAGGTGAGCAGTCACTTAGACAGTGGAAACCTATGACTGAGATTGCTTAGTGCATGACCTCGATTTCATAGCAAGCTCTCTTACCACCAGAGTCTCTCTACAGAAGAAGCACATTAAAGGAGACGTGGAGAGTGCAGCCTGTGTTTCCAGGTCAGCTGCTCCTCAGGCTGCTTCAGAATTCAGTGTTCTGCCTTCAAGAGCATAGTGTACCAATGCTTCTTACTTAGAAGTAAATGTGCCACATTCCCCAGCTGCCAGGTCATGCCTGCATTTTCTACAGACAATAAACATTTGGACTATGCTACTTTCAAATATAATTAGGAAAATGAAAATTACATAAGCATTGATTTTTCTCATAATAGTATTAGGGAAATTTTAAATATGAAAATATCATGTTTTGGAAAATGCTTTTGAATATAACACTCTGATAGAAGGGCAAACAAAATCTTTTACAATTTTATAGAAGATGGTTCATCAGAAAATATATGTGAATATTTAACAATCTATATATTCTACTTCTAGATGTATAACCATAGAAACTACAAATATTTTCACCAAAACACTTATAAGGCTATTAATTGTAGCTCTATTTTAATGATACAAAACACTTAAGACAGTGTAAATTAAAACTAAACAACATGGCTCATGGATACATCTAAGTAGTTTAATAATTGTAAAATAATCTAAAGGTGATAATGCTGCTAAAGTTGTATAAAAATGAATCTTAAAGACATAAAATTGTCGTACAAAAGCATGTTAATGAATATAATACCATTCCAGTCCACTTTTTAAAACATGGACTATGGAGAGGATTTAGTAATATGTCTCATGTAAACAGGAGGAACTGAACTCAGGTGCCTTAAATAACGAAGTACCACACTGTGCACCTTGAATCCCAGAACTGGGAAAGAGGAGCTAAGAGATCCCCTGGAGCATGCTGACCAACCAGGCAAGACAAATCAATGAGCTCCAGGTTCAGGAGCAACAGAGGAAGGCATTTGATGTAAATCTCTGGCCTCAACATGCACACACACACCTACACACATCTATACACATATACACTATGATGACAATATGTCTCCTTATGAATAAATACATGTGTGGGCTGGACCCAAACACAATAACTACATGATAAAAGTTGTCTTTGGAAAGAGGAAAAATAAATCAACCTGGTAGTTATGATGTAAGTTAATAGTATCTTAAGCCATATTTTTTTTTTTTAGTTTTTTTGAGACAGGTTTTCTCTGTAGCTTTGGAGCCTGTCCTGGCTAGCTCTTATAGACCAGGCTGGCCTTGAACTCACAGAAATCATCCTGCCTCTGCTTCCTGAATGCTGAAATTAAAGGCATGTGCCGCCACCACCCAGCTCATAATTCTCACTCTTTAAAGACTGTAGCAGAAGTATGATAGTATATAGGGTTAAGTCATGATAAATTATTTATTGTAATTTTAATTTTATTTCTAATAAGTGAAACAATGTATGATGTAAATTTATGCTTTGCAAAATCCTTTCATTAGGAACACACTAAAGAAACATTTTAGAGTTATGTCTTTAATTATTTAAATATATATTCATATATTTAAATTCATATATGAGCATCCACATATGCATATACTATAATATACATGCGCATATTTTTAAATGTATGTATATGCATATAAATTAACATACCTACTGATCAGAAATAGAACCTACCTGTGAAGCACTGAGAGAGAGGGTTCAAGCCAAAGGCAAGCTGGATCCTGTGTTTGGAAGCAAGCAATGAGAACGAGGCCATTGGCCTTGCAAGGTACAGGAACAAAATGTGTTCCCCACAAAATTATAGATGACCTGAGCCAGGTTTACTACTTGAAGCCAAGAACTAGGGAAGGGCTGGTTGATTTGTAAAAAGAGGCTGAAAATAACATTGTTCAAAGGCAGCCTAAGGCTCCAGCTTAAGTGGGGTTGCAGGTCTATGGAATGCTACAGCCACAGACACAACAACAAAATGACAAATTACATTACTATCTTAACCACAAAAATAAATGCCAAAATGCCATTACGAGACCTAGTTCTGAATAAAATGTCTAAGAAGCCAGGTAGAGAAAATTGCATCCTATTAGAAAAGGAGAAAAGGAAAGGCTTGTTAAAAAAAAGAGCCTGGAAAACAAATTTACTAAACATTTTAAAGATTTTTAAATTTAAAGAAGAAAAGACAAAAAGTCAACATAAATTCACTCAAGGTGAAACAATGTTATAAATCAATCTCACTAAAATGGATGGTTGTGAAAATATTAACTTAAACTACTTTAAATGTATTTCTACAAGTATTTTTTCTTAATCTCAATAAGCTGGATAGTTTCTGTATGGAACACAATCAAAGAGAGATTAGTAAAGCGGTAAGGTATGTGAAGAAATTCTTCCAGAATATACAACATAAAGATAAAAAGGTTTAAGAAATATGAAAGAGTTATTTAAATATGACAGGGTTATTTAAATATAAAAGAAACAGATTGGGAAGCATGGATGGATTTCTACATATATTTTACAAAAATATGTCAATTAACAAAAGGATCAAAATGAACCTTCAATTACAAAGGCAAAATCAGACAACTTCAGAAAAGAAAGAAAGAAGGAAAGAAAGAAAAAAAGAAAGGAAGAAAAAAATAACAGAAAAGGAAAAGGTGTCTTTTGAACATGGCAAGGATATTGCACCCACAAACTTTCAACACTTGTTGGCTGCATAAGAACTGCACAGACTGAACCAGTCAACATCCCAGCATGGATAAAGAGCTCACAAGGCTACCACTCCATTTGAAAAAGTCGTCAGTGGACCACTGCAACAGAAAGTAAAGAGTCTATAGGAGTGTGGTCTTCAGTAGACTGCCTCTGCTACAGGGGTCAGTCCTATGTATGCACACGGAAAACATTAACTGGACTCAGTAGATTGTTCATAAAATAAATAGGAGAGGGTGAAAAGTCGAAGGCGGAACATGGGTAAGATATAGACGGGGCTGGATGAGGGAGTGCAAGATGAATACGATCAAAATGCATTGTATTTCTACATGAAATTCTCCGCCAATTAAAAAGAAAGAGCGCTTACTACCATCTCATTCCTAGTCATAACTGAATTAAGATTTATGTAAGGGTATGATTACACAATGAAAATAAAGCAATAAGAAAGGTAAAGTCATTGGAAAGCAAAGGTTACAATTATTGGAGAGAATAAGTATTGATGAAGATGAACAATTATTACAAACCAATTGTTAAAAAACTAATTATTACAAAAGTTAAGATATTTGGTTTAAAAATAAGCTAAAGAAAAATAAAAGGATCGGGAGGGGAAGTCAATAATAGATAAAAAGTAAATGTCATGTTCAACACATGAATGTGAAGAAGCTACACACAGTTTAAACCTGTGTAAAGACTGTGGTTGAAGTCAGTGGTAGAGCACCTGGCTGGTGTGTGTGTGTGGCCTATAGTTCAATCACCAGCCCTAAAAAATATTATTGATTAAATACAAATGTTTAAAATGTAAAGATAATTTCAGAAATGAAAAAAATACATTGCTTGAAGGCAAAGAGGACAGGAGAAAGAAAAGTCTTTAATATCACCTGTGGAGGCCGAATGAGAAATGTCCTGCATTTGAACACTTGGTCCCAGGTTGGTGGTACTACTGTTTGGGAGATTTCAGAGGCACAGACTTGCTAGAGAATGGGTGTCTTCGAAAGTTTGAGCTCTCTGTTTCCTGCATGTGAACAGAGATATGATCTCAGTTTCCGGTCCCTGCACCCAGGCCTGCTGTGTGTTGCCATGCCTCCACCACATCAGGGCTCTCACACCTCTGAACCATAAGCTAAGGTAAATCTCTTTGCTTTAACTCTCCCTTGGTGTTTTTTCAGTGACAGAAAACTAACTAATAATCACTCTGACAAATTAGGAAATGATACAGTAATAAGAAAACAAAACTAACCAGAGAAAACAAAAGCAATTTAAGTAGACTGGTGAAAAATGTTTTTTGATTCTATCTAAGAACACATCTCTGTACTATATATATTAAGTGAAGACACAGACAATAAATGTATTTACACTAAGATAGAATAAACAATATTTATTAACTAAAAAACTCTTGACATTGTTACAATAAAAACTATCCAATTAAAGGTGAATTTTACAAACCCAAAATCATAGTAATATATTTAAAAACCAGTCCCTCTTTACTCATTACAACCTGCATGGAAAAGGAATGTGGAAGTTTGGAATTTGTGGCTAGAAAAGCCCTCAAGTGCTACAAGTAGAGCTTACTGGACCATCCTGCTGGGAGTCTGGAAAACCAAAATTCCAAGAAAGTGTTGAGAGAAACAGACAGTGGAAGCCCAACTCAAGGAAGTGGGCTAGAAGCCACTCATATTACATTGCAGCAAAGAATCTGGGCATATTCATCCATATCCTGAGAACTTGAATGAGGCTGAATGCAGAAGTAATGGATACTTCTGTCTGGCAGAGGAATATTAAAGACAGGAGAGCATTTAAGTTGTGTCATAGTAACTGCTGTCTGTTCTTGTCCAAGTCTACCGTGGAGAGAACAAATAAAAGGAGCAAAAATAAAACATGAAAATGCATTGTTTGGTTGGGAAAGGAGGGAATTTAAAGTTGCTAACAGTGTTAGTGCTGAGATAACAGCTTAGATGTCAGAGATTAACATCATCAAAGAGCAAACTTATGCCTTTCATCAGGAAGTAAGAAAGATGTCCAGGGGCAAGAAACAATTCATCTATCTAAATTTCTATGCTATAAAAATGGAAATTCATTAAAAAATGTATCTGAAAGGAAAGAGCCTAGACTGAGAGTCTTTCAGTTGGGATTTTCTGCTCAAAAATAACCACCTTGAAAAGTGTTTCTATATATTCAGCAACCAAGGGGTACAGACACCACTACGGGTTTCATCCTGTGAAGGAAGAGCCCATCTCAAGCTCTAAGTAGAATTTGGGAGCATCGTTAATGTGGTACTGTTTTTACATGCATACAACTCGTGAGATTGAAGAGGTCATGAGATCTTGCGCCACAGTTTCAGAAAGCTATCATGTTTGGGTGGTGAGTCGGGACCAGCGTTCTCAAGAGTCCTTGGGAGGCCACTGTGTAAAGTTGTAAGAATGAAGCTTAAGTTTCAATGGAGCCCCCCCCCAGGATGTTGAAACTGATCTTACCATTGAGACATCTGCCAAGGACAACTCAGGTTTGAAATGGAGCATCCCAAGTTAGAAGCTATGTGATGAAGTTAACAGGGATACTGAGGTGAGTAGGAATTAACAAGCCCCTTGGAGGCCAAATGATTCTATCATGAATTCTAGATGCCAGACATGGAGCTACAGAATTTTGTGTTTGTCCTTGTTCTCTTTGATCTTTCCTGAATGTTTACTCTATGTCATTATATGCTAAGCATATTAACACTTTTTGGTGTTATAGTTGCTCACAGTTTAGATTGCCTGGGCTTTTTAAGAATCAGTGCACTTTGACTTTTCAATGATGTTGAATTTATTAAAGTACAAAGATGTTAAAAAGTTAGCTTGCATATATTCTATATTATGAAATTTCCATTGGCTTATGGGCATGGGAGAGTAAAAGTTATGGCTTAAATGTGATATGCTTGATTATTTATTGATATCTGACAGGATCGAGGATCTCCTTTGAGAAATTAGAACGTGTCTCAATTACATTAACTGAGGCAGAAAGAGCCACCCTAGCTTTCAGGAGTACAATCCCAGGCACTGGGTCCCAGATTGGATAAAAGGGAGAAAGCAAGATGAGTAGCAGGTTTGTTACGCTTCTCAACTGTTACTACAATATGACCAATGTCTGTACTTACTGCCACCACATCTTAACTTCAGCTGTAGGGGAAATAAATGTATGTATCCACTTGGACTATAAGCTGAAATAAAGCCATACTTCCATAAATTCATTCTGACAAACAATTTAACACATTAATGAGAAAGTACCTAATACACATACTAAAGAAAAATAATGTTCAATTACTAATCAGATGTTTTCTACATAACCTACAGAATGAAAGAAAATAGTATTTTGCATAATGTTTTAATATTCAGAATGTGTAAAGATCCCCTATTCTAGTTACAACAATCAAAATACCTTTCTAAGAACTTGATAGTAACTAAGAAGAAAGCTTAAAATTAAATTGTCAAAGCATAAATTATTGGACTCGGACTGATGGTGAATGTGATCAATCTGGACTCTCTGAACATGGCTGA
>LOJH01052030.1:0-12417 GCA_001685095.1 Ellobius talpinus
GGGAGAAGCTGGTGCCTTTTCCCTCAATTGGCGCTCGCAGACAACACTGGCAGCAGAGGGGCCACTCGGCCTCCTGCAAGGAACCGCACACCTCCTCCCGACTCCCGCACGAGCGCGTGAACTCGGCACACACAACTCTGCCTCTAGCTGCTCCCTGCCCTCACCTGACACGCAACACCCGACCGCAAGCCTGCCACGAGCCCGCTTCCGGCGCACAGAGCCCGCAGAGCTCCCGATAGGAAAGGGAAAACAGGAAAGCGATGGTGTGCGCCATTAAAATGCTGCCGGCTGATATCGAGGGAAACACGACCCCTCAACTTAGAAGTTCCTGGAACTTCTTGCCAGACGGAAGTGGGTGGGTCAACAACGCTTCTGGCGTAGGATTTTTTTTTCCCCCCCGAATGATTTCCGCCCTCAGGGGTTTAGAATAACTGAACAAATTTAAAAACTTGTGTTTTAAATAAATTTTAGTAGACAATGGATTGGAAGTGCGAATAACAATTTTTCTTTCTTTTTCTGCCGTTTATTGGACAGAGCAGTGCCCTCGCAAGGGCTAACCAAACTCTCTGCCCCTGAACTATATTCTCAACCCTGAACTGAAATTATTTGATGATGTTCCCAGCCTGAGACAGGGAGCAAGGTAGGTGAAATAAAACATAGTTCAACCCCTGAAGGAGCTAAAACCGACCCAAGTTTCCTAATGCAGTAAGAAAGACTGGAGAATTAGGAAAAAAAACGGGGGGGGGGCGCTAAAATCGTAAAATTGAAGAGCTATTAAAAACTAGGTAGTCTGGATACGTTAATATGTTAAGTCAATATTAATTCAAGAAATACGTGAGGAGTAAAATTTTTAACATTTTTATTAAATGCAGGTTTCAAGGCACAAGGAAAGTGGGCCTTTATATTGCATGGTTTTATGTACTTTTTTCTAAAACATTAAAAGTTGATGAAATTTCAAAACATTTTAAAGTAGTATTAAAATTCACAACATTGCTTTACTTTAAAGCAAGTGTAATTAAGACTTTACTTTTAAGCCTTAATAGAAAGAAACTGATCGGTATTTTCAGAATGTACTTTTTGTATTTTGTGTTTCAATTCCACAACTCTGGCAGTTATTCTAGATGGAGTGACTTAAAAAGAAAAAAAACAGGGACTCACTGTGTAGCCCTGGCTGTTCTGAAACTCACTATGTAGCCAATCCAAGCTGTCCTCTAACTCACAGAGATCTCCCTGCCTCTGCCTCCCTAGTGCTGCCCTTAAAAGCATGTGCCACCACACCCAGCACTGAGTGAGTCTTAAATAGTTTCAGTTAACTTAAGCTTATTAATCTTGTCTTTGGTATTGTATTCACAGTAAAATTTTTACTTTTAACATTTCCAAAATACCACATTGAGACATTATTTATTTTGATTACTGAATTTCTTCCACTCCTTTAAATCCTGCATTGTTTACCTTAATCCTGGCCTTGTAAGGCAGCACACATATTGAGTCCTACAAGTTAAAGAACCCAAGGCAGCTAGATGTGAGGCTCCATAATCTATGCCTAGTTTTTTTTTTTTAAATCATTGTCCAATATGAGAAGGAAGGGCTCGCCAGGTCATTCAAACACACACATTGCCTCTCTAGGTCCATTCTTACTGTGGTGGTTTGAAAGAAAATGACCCCCAAAGGGAGTGGCACTATTAGGAACTGTGGCCTTGTTGAAGGAAGTATGTCACTGTGAGCAGGTGGGCCTTGAGGTCTCCTATGCTCAGGCGACACCCACCAGGTGTCTCAGACCACTTCCTGTTGCCCATTGATCAAGATGTTCAGGACACTTGGCTACTTCTCCAAGAGCTTCTATAAGAGTTGTTGTGGTTATGATATCTCTTCACAGCAATAGAAACCCCAGCTAAAACAGTTGCCCTTTTAAGACATAAGAAAAAAATCTGAACTATTTAACATGATTTTCAATTTAATTTTGACCTGTTCTGAAGTCTAGCTCACTAGTGGTATGTTTATAGATGTTTACGCACCCCCCCATATTTATACCGTTGCAAAGTTGATTTCCTGAAATAAAATGGTATAGTATTGGAGCCTTGCACTGCTATTTGATAACACACCCCACCTACTACATTACTTCCATGCCTTCCAATGGCTTCCTCTTTAAAATCCTGCCTCTGCTTTGTGGACAAGGCAAAGGAAAAACTAGATTTACCTTTGCCTCCAGAGTGAAATTCTCTGCCCCTATTGCAAGCTTTGTTTTAATAGTGCCTGACTTGAACTTTGGGGTATTTGTAATTCTTTTTCCAGGTTACACACCCTTTCTTGTATGTGAAGAATGTAGCGAACGTTGTTTAAAGAAAAATGTAGGCATGTCCCTGCAAATTGAGGGCACCCCTGGGCAAACACTTAAAACTGTATAAATAGCACTTGAATGGGCTGCCTTGGCTGGGCAGTGTTTCCACGCAGAAAGGAGTCGCCACATTCTCTTTGATGTTTGGCTGGAAAAGGTGGCAAGTGCTCCTCTTTCATTTATTTTTTTTTCCTTTTTGACAAAAATTGTATTATATGTGTAGTTGTAAAGTTTCAGGGAGGAACTGTAAGTGAAGCATTTCTCCTGTTAGTGGATCCTTCCCAATGCAGCATGCACTTCAGCCTTGGTCAGCTGTCAGTATCCTTGGCATCTAAAATGCACCCCCATACACACTTTAAAGATTCTCTCCTCAACTAGTCACCCTCTCCCCCTTTTGCATATTGTAATATAAATGACCATGAAGAAGCCTCACCCCCATTGATAAGTTCCTAGAATGTGAAGAACCTGCTAAGAATATACAGTTTACAGGTTACCTTGAACAAACACAAGCTTCACAAAGGTTCAAGTCTCAGGACAGAAAAGAAAAACATGAATGAAAATATTTCAGGCAAATTCAAATATACTGAAATGTTGAGGAACCTTAAAAAATTAACTAAACTGAAAAAATAGTTCAAATGTTTTGTTAAGAGATACAAAAATTTACAATTTGCTCCAATGTCATTATAGGGGAACCTGGAACCCTTTCCATAGAGAGAGAAAGATGGGGAGTGTGGTGGTTTGAATGAGAATGGCCCCAGTAGACTCATATAGGAATGCTTAGTTATCAGGGAGTGGAACTGTTTGGGAAGGACTAGAAGGATTGGAGGTGTGGTTTTATTGGAATAGGTGTGGTCTTCTTGGAAGAAGTGAAAAACATGCTGCTACTGACCTACATTTTCTCTTAATTACAAGAAATTCTAAAATAAAGTTCACATTCTTTGGTCCTTTCACATTACAAAGAAGAATGCTTTACCCATGTTTGTCTTTGGACAAGATAAAAGTCTTTATTTAAAAATGTTCTGTTTCTCTAAATGTACACAGAGGGAAAGATTTGGATTAAAATATGTTAAAAGCACAGAAAACAAAGAAGTTCTGGTTAAACAAAATCAAGAGAACCTGGTGATGATATTCAAAAACTCAATAGGAGTCAGCCACGGAAGAGCAGGACGTAGGGAACAGCCACAGGAGGGCTAGAACACATGGCGAGCAAGTACATCCAACTTCCCTAGACCTCTGCTGATTTTGTTTCAGAAGTCAGTAAGCAGCTCAGAAATGTCCACTTTATAGTCTTACTTCTAATTGTTTCATATAATGATAGCATTTTATTGACTAATACNATATGTTAAAAGCACAGAAAACAAAGAAGTTCTGGTTAAACAAAATCAAGAGAACCTGGTGATGATATTCAAAAACTCAATAGGAGTCAGCCACGGAAGAGCAGGACGTAGGGAACAGCCACAGGAGGGCTAGAACACATGGCGAGCAAGTACATCCAACTTCCCTAGACCTCTGCTGATTTTGTTTCAGAAGTCAGTAAGCAGCTCAGAAATGTCCACTTTATAGTCTTACTTCTAATTGTTTCATATAATGATAGCATTTTATTGACTAATACCAAATCAGATAAGAGACTGCTTCCATCCAGAAAATATATTAGGCAAACTCCCTGATCAAAGGGTCTTGCAGTTGGAGAAGTAGATACAACCTAGGAAGCACTGCTGAAGTACCGGCAGCCTTCTCTTGTGAGCTGGTACTTAAAGCCATATTTTATTCTTTTCTATGTACAGAGAAAGTGCCCTGGATCCGCAGCAAAGAATAAGTTATGGCAGCTTCTTGACTGATGGGCTAAAATAGTATGTTTCTGTTCCTCCTCCAATCATGGGGCATGTTTCTCATTTTTCACTGGAAGTCCTGAGTAAATGGCACTAGCAGTACAACAGTAGGGAAGACATGAGGCCATTGCTAAGACACCCTAGAAGTTTGTGGCCTTGCCTATGGATGCTCCACCAGATGGCTTTTGAAGTCTTTGTGCATTCAAGCTGGCTCATTCTTGCATCTGGTATGTTTTCTGAAGGCGTGTGGCCAAAGGCTGGCTGGTGAGAAGTGGCTGGTTATAATTCCCCACAGCTGAATCTTGAGGACTCCTCACTCACAAGATGTCTTGTGCTTTTCAAGTCTTCTTGGGCCCAGAGATCGCAGGGTCCCCATGGTGGCTGTCTCTCTGAGACCCACCGTAGCTGATGTCTCTCTGAGCAGTCTGGGATTGCTGAACTTTTTTTAGTTCCCTGCAATCAAAGGAGACAGGCTGGGTAAATTATTCCCTAGTTTGAGGCAGTATTTATAATCACAGCTAATCTCTTTTTATTTCAGTTTTACAAAATCAAGCCCAAGATATGTGCAGAATAGAAGAATCAGTTTTAATGATTCTTATTATCATTAAAAAGATTGATACATGCATGGTTCATAAATCACCTTTAAAATTAAAATTGTAAATGAACAATTCTTTTGGCAAAATATAAGAACTGTGAGGGCACCAAACCACAGATCTCATTGAAACACAGTTAATCATATATATCTGATATACATATACCAGATGTATACATATATACTATAAATATATAATATACATTCAGTGGCTGTTTTCACTCAACGAAGACAGGATTGAATCATTACAGGAGAAATTACAGGAGAAATCATACGTACTAGAAACCGTGTACCATTTAATGTCTAGTCCTTTATAGAACAAGTTTACCACCCTTTGGTCTAGACCAGCAGTTCTCAGCCCATGGGTCATGACGCCTTTGGGGGTCGAATGACCCTTTCATAGGGGTCATTTAAGACCATAGGAAAACAGATATTTAATTACAAATCATAAAGGTAACAAAATTACAGTTATGAAGTAGCAATGAAAATAATTCTATGGGTGGGGGTCAACACCACATGAGGAATTGTATTGAAGGGTCGCAAGCATTAGGAAGGTTGAGACTCACTGGTCTAGACAGTTTCAAGGTACCATCTGCCCCATCTCTGTGGTTTCTATGATCATTTATACTGAAGAATGGCAGTCACTTGTACCTCCAACTGAGCCTCACAGAGCATTACACACACCTTCAAGAAAGTGTCATGCTTCTGAGCATTATATATGGGTATTTTGTAGTTTATTATCTAAATGAAACTCAAAAAGAGCAACAAGTATGAAGTGGTTTAGGAGTGGCTGTTCAAGTTTTCAAGCTAATCTTCCAAGAGGGACTTTGTAGCTAAAGAAAGTTGGACTTCTAAGCAAATTTCAAGCAGGGACCATATTTCATTTTCCTCTTTTTTTCAATAGTGCACATATGATGCAACAATCAACTAAGAATTCCTTCAAAATTCTACTTAAACACCATTGCATGACCTCTTCCAGCCACACCCAAATTAATTCCCATTTGTTTGATGAGGGAATAAATTAATAAGCGATTACAGGCCTACGTCAACCAAGGGTCAGATTGTCTTCTTTGCTCAGAAAAACATAATTCTCTAGATATGTTATCACAATCTGATGTCTGCCTTCTGTCCCTGCAGCTTGGTACTTTCTAAAGAGGTCTCTACTCACCTAAGATCCTCAAAGAAGCCTCTGCTTAACTAAGATTATCTTGGGTGTTCACCTAACAGTTCCTTTGATACCTGCTGTCCCTCAGAGTCCAAGAACTCCCCTATAACTGGTCTTTCCTTGCAATTCTTTTTCTTGCTTCCTTTGCATTACCTGGGATTCTCTCAAGTTGCCTAGTCACAGAACTATAGAGCCCCACACCATAAAACATAGGCACTGCCGGGTTTCTTGTGGGCAGAGCGTATGTCTGATGATGTAGAATGTGCAGACTGGGATCCATAGACACACCCAGTCCAGTCAGATCACTGTGAGTTGTTCCCACAGACCCTTTCTTGGTTTCAATAACCAGCGTACCTTTCCAGTATGGCTACCTTGGACTTCTCCAAGTTGAGTTGCTTCTGGAGTTCATCTGTCCTTTCCGGGAAGGGCCAGAGAATTTGACTTCTGGCGAGAGCTGCTGCGGAAGGTCTCTGCTCTGGATCTGGGTGGATCATGCTCTGAAGATAGATTTAGGAGCATGGAAATAAACAGAAGTTTCGATAGTGGCAGCATCGCCCTATTCAAGCCAACTTCAGTTCAACACCTATTGCTGGGTCTTGTGAAACTGCTTTTCCTCAGTGAAAACTTTGTTCCACCTTCAGCAGAAGGATCACCCATGTCTAGTAACATCGTTTGTCTGTACTTAGGACTTGGATTTCCTTGTTGTGTTTGAGAGCTAGCTGGTTTGCTGATTTGCTAGTCTAATATTTTAATTATAAAGGGGAAAACTGGAGCTATATCCAAGTTATAGGAAAGGCCAAGACCAAGACCCAGTTCTCCCAACTCAGTTCAGTTTCCTTTCCACTACACTGTACTCCTTTGTCTCTTAGTGACTCTGAAAGATCGCTTACCTCAAGGCAGACAGCATCTGTAGCCTAAGACAAATTGAATATTATGGCATTACCATGTGATTAATAGATCAGCATCTCTGTGTGTCACTAATAGTGTCAAAGGGTGACAAATCCACTGGACTTTCCGTAACCTTCCACTTGGGGTCCAAGTTCAGAGCAAACACTGTCATTCACTCTATAACTGTCGTACAATTCATTTTACCTGAAACCAGAATAATGCTATCCTCTTCCTGGGGATGTTGTGAGGGTTAAAGCAATTAGCATAAATTATACAGTATACGTACCGCAGGGCTAACATTTTGATACCCAGTAAATATGAACTAGATATAAGATTCATTTACATGCATAAGATATAAGTGTATATATACACATATGAATGAATGATTAGGCTATGAACAAAAGAGCAAGGGAAAGGTTTTCCTCTTTCCAGGACAGAAAAATGAAAGTAGAAGGAAGAATCAGTAACTACATTTGAAATTTGCAGGTAAAAAAGGTAGCTCTAATGCTTAAGGAAGTAGGTATTTCTAAAGCAATGTTAGGGACCCTAACCAACCTTGTTTTCTAACCCATGATTTTTTGAGGGGGTGACTAAATCTTCCTGGTAATATAAGGTTGTTGGGGTGTGTTATTGCTACTGCTTTATTTTGTTTTTGTAGCTGTATTTGTTTCAATATAATATTCCCCTTTATTATCTTTATGCATACTTATGTAGAAAAACAAATATCACAGGTTTTTTAATTGACATAATGCCTTTTCCCCAGTAGCTCAAGTAAGTGGTATTATCAATTACCAAAACAGTGCCTATAGTTTTAAAGATCCTCATGAAGTGATTCTTTTAGAAACTTCTGTCCTAACTGACCATTGACAACAGTGCAAACCTGATGTTGGAAGGGAAAGACAAGGTTTGAATTTAGAATGACCAATTATCAACAAAATACAAGAGCCCCTTTAAGCTTGAGTTTCCTCCACTGCAGAAAGATGTGCCGCCTGCCATTTTATGAGGTTACTAGGAAGAACAAATAAAAAGTAGCCTCATGAGTGTATTGTAGAAGTTAAGTTTCCTTAAGAAGTTCCAATCTCTCCTGTCTTCTCTGAACTTCCTACTTCCTTCCTCATGTTCACACATGACCCTAACTAAATTCATATTGACCTAACCCCTCTCCACCACCACCACACTTGTCAGCTCATTTAAAATAAATATGTCTCATCTTCAATTCATCTCATGAGGTTCACCTTGAGTAGACCATAAAAGTCATCTGAGAGCTCCTGGGCAACATCTGGAAAGTTCCCCTTGCGGATATGATGCCACATGTCACCGTTACTGGGTAATGACTCTGCTCCTGCAGCCATTGCAATTGTTAACCCCAAGGCAAATATGTCTGCTTTTGGAAGGTGTTGATAATTCTACAAAACAGAAGACAGGGAGACCAGTTAGTCTGCCAAGTAGTTTGAGTCTAAAATGTGACTGGAAGAGGTCTAATTACATGTAAGCTCACAATACTATGGCACAGTTATATGTACTGAAGTTGCTGGTTTATACCTAAGAAGCTAAAGGGAACATAAGCAAACCTTAGTAATATTGCTGTGCCCTGAAAGCCTAGGGTAGAATCTCAGCATCATTTTGTTCTGTCAGATTCACTGAGGCTTAATTGATTGATGATAATAATAATGATGATAACTGATCACAAGAAAATGTTTTTTCCCCTGAGTATTACCCCGAAGGAAGTTATAGTCTTGCTGGGTCAGACTTCACAGGAATTCTAGAAGATGGATAACGACTAACAGCCATTTTAGTGATTAGAGATGATGGGTTATCAAGACAGTAACAACATGATAAAGACAATATGACCATGAAGGTAGGGTTTGCTTTCTCCTATGCAACCCCACTAGACTAAGAATTCTAGAAATACTAGAAATAGTGAGGGACCTTTAGAAGGAACTGTGTAACTATTGATTCATTGTTGATGAGATAGCATTCCTGTGCTTTGGGGAAGTTCTTTACTGTATTTGGTTTCTATTCTGGATGGAAAAGAGACTATTAAGTTTGAATTACAAATATATACTCTTCATTTGGGGCATCATGAGCCTTAATCTGAGAGTCAGAAGGTTGAAATTAATTATAAGATTCATTGCACATCTGTAGTCCCAGCTATCGGAGAAGCTAAGGCCAGATGGCCACAAGTTTGCAGCAGCCATATGGACAACATAGCCAGATTCCATGTCAAAAAATTAAAAAGTGGAAAAGAAAATGATTTTTCACTCCCATTTTTCTAATGTATACCTCTTGCAAGATCTCCTTAGCCAGGAAGCGAATATCTCCTTCTTCCACTTTCGGGTTGCTGATTGATGTTGCATGGCCTAGGTCACCTTTTGAAAACAGAAAGAGGGTGTTTTAAAGAACATGGCTGTCTTGGAGATGGAGTGAATGTAGTCATCAACTTATTTATTAAGTACTATGCTGACGGGATAGAAGCAGACTCACCAATTTTATACATCACACTAGCAGAGAGAAACCAGTCAGCCTCACTTTCAGCCTCTTCTGGACCTACAGGAGAGTCACTCTGCGACTTATTACAAATGAAGATGTTACCTGAAAAAAACAGAGCAGACGTAAGTAATGATTTCTGAGCTCCCACCCGACAGAGCCTTTCAAGGCCATGACCTTGCAGCTTCCCTCCTCTGGTGTGGTTGTAGAGTGATTATTCATCTTTGAACATTACATTTCTCTGTGTGTGTGTGTGTGTGTGTGTGTGATATTCTGTCTCCCTATCTCTGTCTCATTGTATAGCTCTGGCTAGCCTGGAACTCATTATGTAGATCAGGATGGACTTGGACACAGAGATCAGCTTACATCTGCCTCCTGAGTACACATGTAATCTTTCATCATATCAGAACAGCCAGTGATGGATAATGCCTCTCTAAGCTGAAGTGACTCATATAGTCCCCATCCTCATGGTTACATGTCATTTCAAAATAAACAAAACCCACAAAATAATAACTTCTCCTTAGGTGTCACACTGAAAAATGACAAACATTCATTCTGTTCACTCTGATCAGGGCTGACTTGGAGACAATACAGTACTAATTACAACACAATCAGAATGTAGCTGACACACTTTCAGTTTTCTGTGTGGTCAATTAAACATCTAGTTTTATATTTTGATCTATATGAGAAAGTGTCTTTTCCCCTTGGGTACCCTGACTCAAGGAGAAAATGGTTGAGGATATTTGACTGAGTTTGTTATGGGAAGCGAATGGAAGAAAGTAATTCTTCTAGACAACACTGTCTTTGAGGTTGAAGGTACACAGGTACACATTTTCACGATAGTGCATAAAAGACAAAATACAGATGGAATACAGACAGAAAAAAAAAGATACTAACTGGGTTTGATGTCCAGGTGCACCATGCCAAAACTGTGGATGTACTTAAGTCCCAAGGAAACCTGTAGAAGGAGGTCTTTGAGTTTGGCCTCGTGGAAGTGGCTACCAGACTTGGCGTTTTCGGATATCACAGCTTGCAAGCTCCCACCTGGGCCGGAATTGTGGCAAACAACCGGGCAGATGAAGAAAACAGATGTGAGTCTCACAGGTGGAAATGACATCGAAAATGATCATGAGAGATTTGAACAATCTCAGTTCCTAGTCAGTGTAAAGCTCCCCACAACGGAGCCAGAGATGTTAGGATTTCAGGACTTTGAAAGAAGAAAATGAGATTCTAGTTTCTTAGTATGTGGCCAGATATATAAATATGTAGCTCCCTGTGTCAGGTATGTGACAACTAACATTTTAAGAGATGTACCTAATTATTAACCATAGGACTATCAAGCCAACTTGGGTAGTTACTATTGGTGTTTATAATCAGCCCCATGTCAATGTCAGGCTAGTCATTATAGAGCATTGGTAATTTTACTGTGACCCCTATTCCATGAATAATAGATCATATGATTAGAAGTTTAATGGTTGTGACTCAAAGAAAATTTAAAAACTCCATATATGCCTGAATCCTGTTCGAGCCCCAGTGTTTGTACGTCTTTGTCATCAATAAAATATAAGTCCTGAGCTCTTGCCACCCCTGGACTTGGACACTCACCCTAAGGTGTTAGGATGTCTCTGAACACTTTGTTTAATGAATTAGAGTTCATGGACAAGGTCTTCAAATTCGAGTCCTGGCTCCTACCAGCAGGTACAAAGCCTAGAGTCCTATCTAAAAGTAGGGTCTAAAAGAACAGCATTAAGGACATCTACACTTAAACGTATTCCATGTAAACATTGAAGGCCAATTTGTCATGCTAAAATAAGTACATTCAGTAAGAAAAATCCTCCCTTTTCAACACATACAAAGAGATAAAAGGTTACTTTAGAAATCTTAGAAGAAGGATTTACATAAGGAATACAAATATTTTCAATTTTGCTAAAAGTGAAGTTACTGTGAAACTGAATTTGTAGGTGAGGTTATTACATGTCAACAAGGAGGGGCTGCATCCAGGAGACTTGTACCGGCCGCAGCCAGCCTGGGGATTCCTAAGTGGCAAGAACCACATCTCACTCACACTCCTCTTCCTGATACTGATTCACATTTTTCTGAATTAGATGTTTACCCTGGCAATAGAGAAAGCAAGTAAGTTAAGGACCTCTGTCAGAACACAGTCCAAGAATGGAGTCCTGTGAGAACTCTGAGCAATTGGGAGAGAACTCCAAGAAAACAAGAGTCTTGGGACCTAAGTTTCTTCAAAACACAGAATTGTTCTAGGGGTGTGGTTCCACGCTCCTCCCGGGTGTAGCAGATAGGAGTTCACTTCAGTGGCTGTTATTCATGTGCCTTGTGGGAAAACGTGTTTCTGCCACGTGCAGCTTGTCTTTGTGATTGTAAATCAAAAGCACTTTACCCCTTGGCAGAAGAACATCTTTAAAAGGTACTTGTTTTCCTCTCTGCTAGCAGGGCCTAAACATATCACAACAAATAAAGAGCATATAACTTCTAACAATAAAATGTAAAAAGCCGGTTAACAATGCAATGGGATATTTCATTCAGACCTACATATCCTCACAGTATCTTTTTATAGTGGTGTTGATAATACTGGTAATGTTCTAATGGCAGGGTTGTTCCTTGTTTGTTCTGTAGGAAAATACAAGCATTTATGACATTCTAAGGTGGACGCTGACCCTGATGTGTCATCGTCTTATTCTAACAAATAGGACCAAGAGTTGGCTTTATGGAATTTCAATGGCAGAAGATGTCACATACACAAATATTGTCATTACAGAGAGATAAATAGTCTAACCCAAAATTAGTTGAAATTCTGGGTGCTGTTGAATCTATTGGAGAACTTTTAGTTGTCTAGGCTCATCCAGGGGTGACTTTCAAGACATCTTGACAAGGGTCAAGGAGAAGGAGAGGCCATCTGATTGGTTCAGGCTTAAGAGGGAAAACTGTGTGACAGTGGGTCTATAATAATAGTAATATATATTTTTAAGACTCTAAATCACTTATGGTATCATCTAAATTAAAATCACAACCATACAGCTAGGCGGTGGTGTGAGCAGTGGTGGCTCAGGCCTTTAATCCCAGCACTCGGGAGGCAGAGGCAAGTGGATCTCTGTGAGTT
>LOJH01052031.1:0-10752 GCA_001685095.1 Ellobius talpinus
ATATATATATATTTGGAGGTTAATAGATGGAACTGGAGAGAGTCATTCTGAACAACGTATCCCAGACTCAGAAAGACAAATGTGGTATCTGCTTATATGTTGATATTAGCTGTGAAATCAGTGATAACCAAGCTTCTCTCCAGAAACTTACAGCAAGTTTCCATTGCTAAAGACAATGCCCATGCAACTTACTGAAGATGAAAATGCCAAGCCAGTGCCTACATAGAGCCTTCCCTCGTATGTTCTAGGGTCTTTAGGACAGGAAGTTAGTCTGCAAGCTCTAAAAAGAGAAACATAAACAGTAAGCTGGCCACAAACCCTTCATCAACAATGGCGTCCTGCCTACAAGATATGCTAGGGCAATGGTGGCACAAAGCTTATGAAAGTAACAAACCAACAACAGATTTAAGTCTCACTTCACAAGAGGGAACCCATACATGACACTACTTGAGTGACCAAGAACTTGAGACTAGATAGTCCATGGATCTAGGGGAAAACCAATAATACTGGTCTACAAAAAGAAAAAAAACAACACAATAATAAAATTATTCCTAATGATATTCTGCTATATTCATATATTGGTGCCTTGTTCATCCATCATCAGAGAAGCTTCCTCCTGCAGCAAATGGGAAACAAATATAGAGACCCACAGCCAGACATTATGCAGACGGTGAGAGACGTTAGAATACTCATCCCTAAATGGGATGTCTACATTAGATCCAATGCTTCGTAGCTCAGAGAAACCTGTGGAAGAGAAGGCAGAAAGAGTACAAGTGCCAGAAGGGATGGAGGACTTCAAGAGAAGGCCCTCTAAATCAACATGAGCAAAGCTCATATGAACYCACAGAGACTGAAGTGGCACGCATAGGGCCTGCATGGGTCTGCACCAGGTCCTCTGTGTATATACTATGGCTTCCACTTTAGTGTTTTTATGGGACTTCTGAGGGTGCAAATGAATGAGTCTCTTATTCTTATGCTTTCTCCTGGGCTCTTTTCCTTCTGTTCGTCTTGCCCAACTTTGATTTGATCGTTTTTGTTTTATCCTATTATATTTTATTTTGTTAAATTGTTTTAAAAATGAATAAATGAAAACCTAGTCATCAGGGTCAAGGTTAACAACTGAACTGTCACTTATACGTGTTGGGAGAGGGAAAATAAGTTTACTCCAATAGAGTGACACTAGGTATATCAACGACTCCAGGGCAAGTCTCATGTTCAGGAATAGTTAACCAACATATAATGGACTTCCACAGTGTTTTTATGGTAGTGCCTTATTTAGTTACTGTCTTGTGATTTTGTTTTTGTGGGGACTGTGATTTGATTTATTCTGTTTTCTTGGTTTTGAGGGGTTTAGTTGTATTGGGCTTTTGTTTGTTTTTGAGAAATAACAAAGTTGGGTGGGTAGGGAGGGGGAGAGTATCTGGAATGACTGGGGGAGGGGAAAATATGATCAAAATACATTTAAAGTTAAAAATTATTTTGAATAATAAAAATAATAAACAAGATGATACTGTGACTGATCTTTATCCTACACACACACACACACACACACACACACACACACACACACACGGAATTTAGAAAGTTTATTCACTTGAATAAGAAAAAGTTCATGTTTACATCCACTAATCTCTAACTGAAATTTAGTACATGCTTCAATTAAAAATGCAGGCAACAAATTACAAAAACATTAGCAGAAGCTGTGACTGTGTCACCAAAAGAAATTGTAGGCATCTTTTGTTTCATGTTACATTGTTGGCAATATCATGAAATGCAGACTTTTTTGAGAAAGGATCTCGCTGTGTAGCCTTGGCTAATCTAGATCTCCCTATGTAGACAAGCTGGCATCATGAAGATTTATTGCCTTCCAAGTTCTGGGATTAAAGGCGTGGGGTACCACATGCCAGGTATCATTGTTTTATTCTCATGTCTACTTTAAAATCTGAATTAGGCCAGAGGAGGTAGTTTAACAGGTGAAGGTGCTTACACCTATACCTGGTGTCCTGATCTCGGTCTGTGAGACATTGTGTGTATGTATATTTCTTTGTCAGTGGTGTATTATGTATATATGTATCTTTGACAGTGGTGGATATATGTATTGTTATGTTTTTATATGTATGTATGCATGCATATTGATGAATGTATATAATAGATGGTAAATGCAAAAGTATCTATGTCTTATTTGACTAAATTGTAGATGATTTTAATAAATGAATCTTTATGAATCCATTACCCAAATCAATACCTACAACATTGCTAATGCCTAGTGCATCTTGTTAATACTACCCAATCCCATCTGTCTACCCAGTACTAACCTAGGTTCTGATATACATATATACATACATGTGTGTGCATATGTACATATGTACATATATATATAGTATATGGAAAATCCCTAAGGATATACTGTATAGTATTGTTTGCTTATGGTTTTCATAAGAGTAATATCTGGTGATTTAGTTTTGTCTCAATATTTTATTTATAATGAGTCTGTATTCTTCCCTATAGCAATAGTTAATTCATCTTACTTGAAAAACAAATGTTATACTTTTCCATTTTCCTATCAATGGATGATTATATTATTGCGATTTTTTATTATGAATCATGCTGCAATGTTCCTTATTTCTAGAGAGTTCAGTTGTCTTAGTTAGGTCTCTATCCCTGTGATAAACGCCCTGACAAAAAACTTGGGAAGGAAAGGGTTTATTTTGGATTGGACTTTGTAGTCCATCACTGAAAGAAGCAGGTCAGGAACTCAAGGCAGGTACCTGGGGGTGGGAACTGAAGCTGAAACCAAGGAGGAATGCTGCCTGGTAGCTTGCCTGGCTGTGCAGCTGAGCTCTCTCACACCAATCATTAATCAAGATGTCCCACAGTCTAGTCTACAGGCAACCTGATGGAGGCCTTTTTCTCATTTGATGTTCCTCTTCCTAGATAACTCTAGCTTTTATCCAGCTGACAAAAAGAAAATCAAGCAGGACACTGACTCACATTCAGAATTTCTCTAGAGATTAAGTAGGAATAAAATTACTGGGTCATAGGGTTTGTAGATTCAGTTTACCAACTGAATGGCTGTATTAGTCTGTTTTCTGTTCATATAACAAAATATGTGAGGCTGAGACTTTATAAAGAAAAGTGTTTCGCCCAGCTCACATTTTGGGAGGCTGAAATCTCAAGATTGGGTATCCTATCTGTTTAACCTCTGATGGAGTCTCCTGGGCTGCACCACAACATGGAGAGATAGAAATACAACAGACTACATTCAGAATATAGCAAGTGCATAGAGTGATTCAACTTTATAAGAATCTACTTTCAAGATAAGTAACCTTGTCCTGTGAATAATTTCATTAATCCACAATTTAATCGTCTTCCCCTGGGTCCTACCCCCTGAGCTCTTATAGATTCCAACACCTCTTAAGACTGTGCAAACCAAGCTTCCAGCTCACAAATCCTTAGGAAGCACACACAAATCATAATCAACCGTAATAGCAACAGAATTTGCTTTTCCAAAATAATCCCAACTTGTACTCACACCAAAAAGGTATATGATCTCTATGCAGGTTCCCCAACTGTCAGTCCAGAGTCAATGAGCTCCCATTAGCTCAGGTCAGCAGTTTCTGTGGGTATCGCCAACATGGTTCTGGCCCCTTTGCTAATATTATGGCTCTTCCCTCTCTTGAACTACTCAGCCTAAACGTAGGAGGGAGGGCCTTGGCCTTGCCTCCAAATGAAGTGTCAGACTTTGTTGGCACTGCATGGGAAGCCTTACCCTTTCTGAGGAGTGGATGGGGGTGTTGTGGGGGAAGGGTAGGGCAGGAGGAGGGGAGGGATTGGGAATGGGGATACCTATGTTGGTGTAGGGGGTCCTTTTGTTTCTGTGTTGCTTTCATTGGTTGAATAAAGAAACTACCTTGGCCTTTTGATAGGGCAACACTTAGGTAGGCGGAGTGGACAGAACTGAATGCTGGGAAGAAGGGAGAGAGAGAGCTGCCATGGAGCTGCCAGGTCAAACATGCTGAATCTTTCCCGGTGAGCCACGACCTCGTGGTGACATACAGATTAACAAAAATGGGTTAAATCCAGATGTGAGAGTTAGCCAATAAGAGGCTGGAGATAATGGGACATGCAGTGATTTAATTAATACAATTTCTGTGTGATTGTTTCTGGTGTAAGCTAGTAGGGTGGCCGGGACCAAAAGCTAGCCCTCTCTCCTTTAACACTATGTAAAATGAGAAAAGATTATATTAAAAATTCTTAATCAAAAAATAAGAAGAAGTACAGCTTATTGGAAAAAAGAATATGTGCTGTAGACAGAGCTAGTAAATGGCAGCTATGGAATTGAAGCACGGGTATTTATTACAGTAAAAGTAGCAGCCCTTTGCACCTAGTATGTAGACACTGCCCACTGCCTACCAAATAACAGAAATCAGAACAAAAAAATCTGATTTTGCTTCTCTGGTCAGAGAATGTCAGTTAGTTCAGGCAACCGACAAATGTCTAAAAAGTTCCCTAGAACCAACACAGGCCCCGTTTTCTTCTTTATCTAGCTGTTCCAACAAATTCAAAGACAGCTTAAATCCAGCAATTCACCTCATGGTCTAAGATAGCAGCAGCTATCTTGTCCATATTCTATTCCAGTAGCAGAAAGAAATGGGGCGAGGGGTGGGGGGTGGACGAAGACGAGGCTCTCCCCTAGAACATGCCAATTCCCTTTCCTTGAACTTCAGGGGATTGTCCCATAGAATAGCTTTCTCTCACTGGTGAAATGCAGTCATAGCTTCACACCTGGATGTAAGAGAAGCTTCATTAGATACACTGCTACCAGAAAGAACAATGGGATTCAGTTCCTACGAGAGAAGGTGAGGATTAATATTGGAGGGCAATTAAAAGTTTCTGTCACTAGGGGTGGAAAGGAAAATCCTGGGAGGAGAAGTGTACAAGGATGGACAGGGGGAGAACTATAGATGGGAGATGGTAGGAGTTATGTGGGGGTGGGAGGATCAACCCAAAGTATATATAAAAATGTCATAAGGGAATTGTTATTTTTCATGACAATTTTAAAAAATAAATTTAATTAAAAATTCTATTACAGTAGCTATTTGACTACAGGAGCATATTTTAAATCTCCATGTCTGTCTTAAAATTATAAAATGAAAACAGCAAATAACTCACAGAGTTAATATGAGGACTAAATGAGATAAGGTAAATGAAATTGCATGGTGCTTGGTATGCAGAAAATGCTTAATAGTAATAAATGTTGGCTGGTTTTAATTCACTTTAGTGAGTCAGCTGCATCAGGACCTGTTGTGGAGCCATCTGTCAGATAACAGATCTTATCAGTGTCCCTGAATTTATCAGGCTTAAGGGTGCTGGGCGCTGACTCATACCCACAACACTCATAACTGTTTAAAGCCAGAGTGTTGGCTTAGTAATTTACAATGAAAAATCTAAGTGTCAAGGAGAACAGACACCCTGACCAGGTTATCCTCTCCGGGTAGGCAGTGAACATGTGGCATCATAAGGTTGATTGCTGAGCATGAAATCAGGAGAAACAGAATACACTGTACAGTTCAAATGCTTAATGCCAGTGGGCTCTGACAGCCTATTGCATCTATTTTACTGACTGTGCTTGTCTTATCCAGTGAGTCAGATGCTTAGACGAGAAACACTACCTAAAACCTCTTCCTCTGGACAGTGCAGGGGGCACATAGCCAGCTGACGGCACAAACCAAAAGTGCAAAATGTGGAAAAGCTGGGAAAGTAAACTCAAAACACTTACAAACCCAGGAAATATATTACTTGCTCTTTCACAGTTAAATAAATAGCTTTATTCTGACTAGAGGCTCTATATATTTGGCATAACTTTGGAAAATGTACAAGGGAAAATTTTAGCAAAAAAAAAATTCTTTGTATCTAGCTCCAGAGTAAATGGGTTGGGCAGAGAGCCAACATTTAAGAGTGCATACTGCTCCTGCAGATGACCAGAGTTTGGCTCCCAGCACCCACATCTGGTGGCTCACAAATAGCCAGCTCCAGGCTATCTGTAACTCCAGCTCCAAGGGACCTGATGCATGTGCCCACATACACACCTGTATCCACTCTCCCCCAAATAATTAAAAATTATAAAATAAGTCGTTTAAAAATATAATCTTGTTTTATTGAATTACAAATGAATGTACAACATTAACAATAATGAAAATATGTAGAAAATATACTTATATTTATGTAAAGATAATATAAAAGTGCTAGATACATGTTTTTATATGTGACTAAAAGATCCACAGAAATAAATTTTACTCATTTAGCTCTCAATGAACAAGCAACATGTTTTTCTCATCTCCAGTTATTTTGGAGAAGCGATACTGTTTGATATAATACACTATGAGTCTCATGTAGAAATAAAAATGGGACTAATTAAGAAATTATTTAAAATTAATGTGTTTTGAGAAATTCTCATTGCTCCTTTGAGAGACGTACATTCTCGAGAGTGGCTCATTCTTTTTAAACTGCATAGGAGAAGTCTTACACAATCATCTTTGAGCTGGTAAAAATAGCAAGCTGCAAGTTAGCTCTCTTGTTGAAGAACTTGACTAGAGACAAATGAGTCTACACAGTCACCGAACTCTATTTCTACAAAACATATAAAAATCCCATGAAGCATTTTCTCACGTTTTTCTCATCCTCTGTTCTGAGGGGGGGGTTAATCTTGACAAAATAAGGTGTAATACTATCAGTATTACATAGTGAATATCATAGATAAACGTCACATACCACGCTATATGTAATGACCTTGATTTCACCAATACCATAAACTGTCAAAATGTCAATGATCTGTGGCTTGCAAACTGTCCATCATCCCTAGACAAGTGGCATGATGTCACAAATTCTGAGATCAGACACCAGAAATCTGTTTCTATTTTTTCATAGTGAGTTTGGTGACTACTAAAGTTTGATTGCCACTGATCTACACAGACCACACTACTTAAAAGACAATCCATGAGGTAGCAACATTATGTCACCAGGAACATGTAGGAACTGTGTACTCCCATGCCTCACCTTAAGAAGTGGCCTCTGCATTTTAATAAAATTTTTAGGTGACTTATGTGCACATTCAAATGTAAGAACTGCCATGTTTGTACCCTACTTTGTGTCACAGGCTGAATTGTGCCCCTCCTCGTAGTATGTTCAAGTTCTAACAGGCAGGACCTGAAAAAATGCTGATATTTGGAAACAGGTCCTTTAAAGACATGATCACACGAAAATGGGGTGATTAGAGTAGACCTTCTACTGGGATTTAGAAAGTGGATGTTGCACCACAGATTCGCACAGCAGAAAGGCTGTGGACTAATGTAGCAGGAAGGCAGCTGCATCCAAATCAAAGCAATCAGCCTCACAAGTAGGAAACCCCGCTGGTGCTTTGATCTTAGCCTTTTAATCTCTAGGACTTGGGGAGAATAAATTTATTTTCTTTATCGCATTTCCTTTGTAGTATGCAATTCCAGAAAATTAAGAGTCTTCACACTCAAGTAGGTACTGGCAATTTTAGAAAGTGTTTTTATAAACACTACTAATGCTTGGTTCCATTCCCAAAGTCCCCAACATAAGTGATCTAAAGATTAACCCTCAAGTCTGTGCTTTATAAACCTCCCGGGGATTGTTACTGTGCAGCAATGTTTGAAAGCTGTTGATATCTACACCAAGTTTAACAGGCAACCCTATAAAATCGAAAATTCCAGTCTCTGATCCTTGCTTATCCAATATCCTGCTGTTCTGTTCCCAAAGTTGAGCCTTCTTATACATTGAGGACTCCTATTAGGAGGAAGCCAAAATAACAGCTGATAATTTTATGAAGATATTGATCTTTCCATACAACAACATTTTAAGTTATTTGGCCTTTTATTGTGTTACTCCCCACCCACCTTCTGTAGGACATCTCCACAGTACAGGTATAGAGAAGACCCTCCCTCAAGAAAATCTGTTGGCCTAAGTTGTCAGTGCCTATTTTTGCTGTGTTTTCATTGCTCCTCCCATTAAGATGCCTTAAAGATTCTTAGGATCAAAATGAAAGACTTAGATTCTATAAATCCTCATGCCAGGGCTCTGCCATGGTACTAACTAAACAACATTGAAGTGCTAAATTTCTTCCACCTTTTCCATATCCCTGTAGCTCTCAAACCTAATAATCCATAGAACTACTTACTAAAAGTTTGATGTGTTCCAGCAACTGGAGGGTCTGATTTGTATTTAATATTAATGGAAGCCATGTAAGATTTATAAGTGAATATAAGATATAGTTTTTGGCTGTGTGTGTGTGTTTCATTTGCTTCAAGGTCCTTGGTGTTTCTAAACCCAACTCTGATGGTGATCTTGCTGGCAGAGTCCTGAGATAGTGCAGGATTTCACAAAGTAATTGACAGAAAATGCATGCACGTAAGTGTTGTATGGCCCCCTCCTCCCTTTTCTTAGAAAGCCGCTGTATCCAATGATGAAAGCTCTACCCCAACAGCCATATCCAATCCTAATTTCTTCCAAAAGGCCTTACTTATAAACAGCAGTCAGTTTAAGTTTCCACCTTCTTAAAATCTCATGATGCAGATTAATGTTCAACAATGAAGGTTTCATAGACATAACTAAAATAGGACACAATTTGGGGTAGGGGTTATCCTTTCTAAATATTATTTTGCTACCTAGCATATTTTATTTTACTTGGCCCAACCAATGACACAATCACAACTTCAAATTTTTTCATAACATTCTAGCAGAGCTTCTAGTTAGCTCTCCAAAGCCATCAACACCACCCCTCCCAATAAGCTTTCCATTATAGAAGCTAATAGTCTTGCTATTTCCCCAACCATTCTTGCTACTAAGAACAGTTCATATACCCCAGCTCCTGCCAACAAGATAAAAGGGGCATTTGTTAGGAAACTTTGAGGGAAAGCATTTTTTTTTATTTCTCTGAAAAGAGGTAGTTACACAAAGGAAAACTCTCTCCCCTTTCTACCCTTTGTTTCTTGTCCTTGAATACGGTGTAAGGACATCATATCTGGAGCGGTTGAAGCCATTTTGAAATCATAAAGGTAAGGTATTGACCCAGAACCCTGACGGTGTCATCCCCTTGTGTTTGCCTGCTATCAGACTTCTCTCTTGCTAAAGCCACTTTTTAAAATAGATATGTGTATGTGCGTGAAATATACACACTTGTCTATATTCATATTCCTACTTATTTATAAAATAGTATACTTTGATGATCTACACTTTATGAATACCATTGAATTACATGGATCATACTACTATATTCTAGGGATGAAGAGGAAGCTTGCACACATAGAATTTGAGAAATCTTAACTGCAAAATGATTTAATTATTCACTCATATTTCCAACATACCTCCACTTTGCTAAATTCCAGTGATAAAAATGTGAATAAGATCCACGACAGAGATAGGAAGAGCTAGGTTACCAGGGAAGTGGGAAATATAACTTATTTTGAAGGGTTTTCCTGGAGGTCATTGAAAGAAGATTATCAAGGACTCCCTGTCACCTGACTAACCTAAAGTTTTAATTATTTTCTTCCAAGAGGAGCAAGAGGGGCTTGTCTATATGGCCACAGATTGTAATCCAAAGGATGATTCAGAAAGCAGCAAGCTATGATCAGGGGCTAATTGCCAAAAAATATTCCCTCACCCATATTTCTCCCCCAAAGCTAAAATACTGGATTTTAGGAGTACTTTGGCACTGTAGCGTCAAGTAAGTTTTCTAGAACAGAATCATTTTGTGATGTGAATTAAGACCACCTGTTAACATCGCATCAAACTAAATAATACTGACAAGTAGTTGTCAGCATGAGCCACAGATTCATGTATTTCAGCATACTCTCTGTTACTTCTATGCAAAAATGACAGCAATGATTGGTGTCTATTTAACAGTCACAGAAACACTTTGTTGCTTAATGGCAGTGAAAGCAGAAACATCCCCTCCCCAAATCGATCTTTCTAAAAGCAGTGAGTTTTGACATTCCCTCCCCCGATATACTGATAGAGGACAAGCTAACATGTAGCTTTGCACAGGTAAATCCTTCTAGGCAACAGAATAGGCTCTCATTGATTTTCCTGCAAGGGAAATAATAGGCTTTGGAGCATCCCTGGAAACAGAAAATACAAAAGCAGCAATAACCCACATATTTTTCCTAGAATATTCCACGGAGTCTTTCAATGAATTCTCTCAACACTGGTGTTGCACTGGCACAGACTGCACCTCCAAAATATTTTGATTCTGTCGGTGGCCACTTTATAGGTATGCGCTAACTGCCGTCCTTTGCCAGCTCTCATGTGTCCTGGGCTAGAATGGTTCTTCCAAGATCCCAGCTCAGGCTACATGAAACACCCAGCCACCTTGATAAATGAAGAAAGCGCCCAGCAAATGATCCCAGCTCATCTCTCCAGCTCTCCTGTCCCCACCTCTAAAAATTATCGAGGAACAAAAAGAGGTGGGGGGTAATTAAGCAAAGCCGAAACAAATCAAACATACCTTGTCCCATAAATACAGCCATCAGGACATTTGAAGGTACCCGGGAAATTAAGAATATGGCTTCAGAGTTTGGTTTGGCTGGGAGTCTAAGAACGGATTTGATATTCTCTGACGCGTTTTTTAAAAATCTAACTTTCTGTCTACAATGGAAAGATCCAGAGGAAGGAAGCCAAGGCAGACAGAGACACAGACTGGAAGACCACCCCACCCCCCGACACACACACACA
>LOJH01052033.1:6458-18875 GCA_001685095.1 Ellobius talpinus
TAATGGGCCAAGCAGTGTTTTAATTAATACAGTTTCTGTGTGATTATTTCGGGTTTAAGTTAGCTGGGTGGCCAGGAAGAACAAGCACCCTCTTCCTACATAGATAGGTAGATGATAGATAGATAGATAGATATACAGATAGATACATACATACATACAGACAGACATGGATACATAGATGATAGATAGATACATAGATACATAGATGAGAGAGAGATAGGTAAGTAGGAATATGTTTAAATAGAACCTACTGAATCCATTTAATATGGCGAATGTGTATATGATATCAAGGCTAACCACTTCGGATTGAATAACCAACCAGAAAGGTCATCCCTGAGAGGAAATAATTCCCTGTCTGTCAGTAGTCATTAGTTGTCTTCAGCTCCTTGTATAAGATTGGACCATGTGAGATTTCCCCGTATCATTCTGGCAGGTCTACTCTTATAACTACTCTTCAGGTCTTGCTTGGGCAGCCATGTTGTAGAGATATCATTGGTGAAGCTTCCTTGTCATGATTAGGAAACATAATGGACCTCTTGCTTTTAAATCTTTCTGCCCCCTCTTCCTTGATGTTATGTGAGTCTTAGGTACAATAGCTGTGTTATAGATATATCCATTGGGGCTAGGTGCCCCATGATCATTTGGTCTCTGCATTAGGATCAGTTGTGGATTTCTGTATGTAATATGTACTTTCAAGGCTTGAAGAAGGAGAATAGATTATGTAATTAGCATATAATTAACTTCTAGAGTGTAGCAGACAACTTTCTAATATGAAGACAGGGCCATGATTCAATAATGCCAAAACAATTTGCATTGTAATTTGGCATGTTAGACACTAGATAAATGCTGCTTGGTTGAATGAATAATCTAAATTAAACTAATTATAACATTGAGAAGGCTAGGGACTCACAATCTAGTGTCTATACCATAACTATACTCAAGAAGAACTGAAATACATGACCTTCCCTCAAGAGCAGAAAATTTCCAAAGTAAAATCAAGGCTTGAATAATTCCCTCAATCATTTGTCAAACTATGTACTTTAGGCAAGCATTCAGGACTCAGCAGGAAATATTTCTGCCCAAATTACCTGGATAATTTATTCAGCCTTCCATTTGGCTTACTTTGTGGTTTCCAATGGTCTTTTATAAGCCTGTGCAGCTTTAGATTTACCAGTGTTTGGCTTTGGAGAAGAATGTTGGGGGATAAGGAGAAAAACACTGGACACCTAACAAAGTCTATAGGCATTATCAATGGCCTTCTCTTTGGGTTATTTGTCTAAGAATGCAAGAGAAAAATAATCTTAGAATGAAAATTGAAATACACACATAAAAATTTGATTTTCTGTTCTAGTTAGTACTTTACATTGCCTGAAATTATTTTCACATATATTTCATTTTTAATTTTTTGACAATTTCAAATATTTGTATAATGTACCTTATTTTCACTTACTATTTTCCTCCTTCATTTCTCTTTCCCTACCAATGGCACACTTCTTATCAGTGAAGGCCCTTCATTCATATCTTCCTTTTATGTGTAACCTACTTAGTTTAATTAGTGTAACCTGCCTAAGCATCCATAGGAAGTTATTCGATGGAGCAAGGCCAATTCATGTGTGGCTACACCACTGAAGAAATTGATGTCTCTCTCTCCCAATAATCATTGATTACATGTAGTCTTTCTGAGAGTAATAGGGTCTTGTGGGCCTCTCCTCAACCCTTATGAAATGTTCCTGAGATTTTTGTGCCAGTCCAATTATAGCTGCAGACAGTTCGTGTATGCAATGGCCATATCTTCTTGAGAATATTCTTTTTCTTGCATGCTTCCCTAATGTTCAGATCTAACATTCTTCTTTCTATCCTCATTTACAATGTTTCCTGAATCTTGGAGAAGTGATTTTTCTTAATTTTCTAATTTCATGTATTCTCCTCTTTGAAACTTGAGTTTGAAGGGGGCAAAGACTATTTCTGATTTGTTATTCTCCTAACATGAAATTTTCACCTAGTGAATGACTGACAGGTAAGCATTCCTTGAATGAATGAATGTATCTATGAATACATCAAGGACTGAACACAAAGCTTCTTAGGGCAAGTGCTGCTCTTTGTAGCTTACTGCCATGATCATTGTTTACATTCAAACTGCATAGTCTCATACTATGGTATTCTATTTACTGACTTCTGAGATTCAAATTTTTCTTAGTCACACTGAATCTATTTTATTATCTACAAAGTAGGAATGATCATTTTACACTTTAGTAGATAGTCAATATACTAACTGTTGTGAAGATTAATGAGGTATTTCTAGTGCTTTTCAGGCAATACTAACTACATGCTAGTTAATATTTATTATTCATTTCTCCAACTGCATTCCATTCTCATATGAGGTCAAATGCTTCCTTATATATCTAATATTCTTTTAAATCATAGATGCTCAATTTATAAATAGATTAAATTTCTAAAGTTACATCCATTAATTTTATGTTTAAAGTAATAGTGATTAGGTGGGTTTTAACCTTCCATTTTCTACATATATCAGCCCTAAAGATGAAGTCTAAGTAAGTGTGAATTCAGTTTTAAAGTAGATAATATTTCTCTTTTTAGTTTGTATATATATATATATATTATGGTATATTTTCCAAAAGTATGAAGGTCGCCTGCACATTGAGATATGCTAGTGTCCTATTACACTTTTTTATGCTTTGTAAGTTGTTAGGGTGAGTTCTTAGCAGCAGTAACATGCACTTGTCATTCACATTGGCCCCTGCTATGATATTTCAGAAAGGCCTTTTGGTGGGACCACCTATCAGTGACTTACATCCCATCAAGTGTTCTCTCCCAGTGCTTTGATGTTAAATTATAGAAAGAACTTCTACCTTTACCAAAAGTGACAGCAGGTTGCTAGCAGCAGGTATTGCTATTCCATAGACGCAGGACTTTTCTTTTTTATTGAAAATAGATATTTTCATACAATATTGTCTTAATTGGGGTTTCTATTGTTCTGACCACACCAAGACAATTCATTAGGATGGCTTACATTTTCAGAGATTTAGCCCATTATCATCATGGACAAAGTGAATGGTGGTATGTAGGTAGACAAGGTAATGGATAAGGAGCTGCTACATGTTGAAATTCAGGCAATAGGAAGTAGACTATGACACTGGGAGTAGCTTGAGCATAAGAGACCTCAAAGCCCACCCTGCAGTGACACGCTTCCTCCAATAAGGTCATATCTACTCCAACAAAGACACACCTCCTAATAGTGCCACCCCCTTTGGGGACTATTTTCTTTCAAACCACCATATCCACTCCTTGGCCCCCAAAGACTTGTAGCCATATCATAATGCAAAAATGCATTCAGTCCAACTTTTAAAGTCCATTAGTCCATCACAGTTTCAACTTGTTGCAAACTCCAAAGTCCAAAATCTCTTCTGAGACTCATGGTAATCTCTTAACTTTAATCTCTTATAAAATTAAAATACAAAGACAGATCTCGTACTTCCGACATGTAATAGCAAATGACATGCATTACCATTTAAAATGTAGGGAGGAGAGCAAAGTGAGGAAATACTGAACCAAAGCAAGACCAAAAAACAGCTGGGCAAACTCCAAAATCTGTGTCTCCATGTCTGATGTCAAACCACTCCCCTTATCTCTAATTAATTTCATCTTTGTTGATGGCAACACATTTCTTTATCTTGGGTTAGTCCCACTTCTTGATACTAGCTCTCCTTGACAAGTATCTCATGCTTCTGGCTTCTATAACATCTTGGCTTTTGCAAATCAATCCAGGCTTCAACTTTACAACTTCATCTAATGACCTCTCTAAGCCTCCATTCAGTGACAGCCCTGACACATGCCTGGCCTCAGCAGCTTTCCTTAATTTCAGGGGCAAATTCCATAGTTCCTCTCTTCTAGCCTTTACTCCAGCACCACATAGCCAAAGCTGCCAAGTTCTGCGGCTTACTGGGACTGGAACATGTCTCCCTTGTTCAATTATATCTTTACCAGCTTTCTGTTCTTTACTGCCTAAGCTTGACTGTCCTGAAATTGGACCTCTAGATGAGACTGGCCTCAAACTCAGAGATCTACCAACCTTTTCCCTCTAAGTTCTGTGATTAAGGTGTACACCACCATACCTGGATCCAAGCTTTTCTTTAGTTACTTTTCACAAGTTGGAAATTTAGTGGGGAAATAAATTTTCCTTTATTTCATTTCTTAATCAGTTTATCTCCTTGAACATAGAATTTATGTTTATTTTACTTCCTGGTACACATTTTCTCAATCTGTACAATTTGTATTTTTATTTGCTCAGATTTCTCCTTTTCATTATAAGTCTTCATAAGAGTTACTCCTAATAACCACATATGAGTCTATATTAGGCTGTTTTGAGATTTTTTTCTGCCGACAGAATTAATCCTAAACTCTTCACTTTAGCATCAGTCAGACTCTTCAGACAAGGGCAAAAAGCAGCCACTTTCTTCATCAAAATATCACAAGAAAGGTCTCTAGGCAACACGCTAAAATTCTTCTCCTCTGAAACCTCTTCAGTCAGCCCTGGACAGTTCAAATAAGTCTTAGCACCATTATCTCCCATATTCCTAGTAGTATGACTCATTAAGCAGTACATAAAACATTCCACTACTTTCCTAACCCAAAGTACCCAGTCCAAATTCCTCTAAACAAAAACATGCTCAGGCCTATCACAGCAATATTCAAATACCTGGTAGGAACTTCTGTCTTAGTTAGGATTTCTATTGCTGTGAAGAGAAATCATGACCACAGGAACTCTTATAAAGGAAAACATTTAATTGATGTGGTTGCTTACAGTTTTAGAGGTTTAGTCCATTATCATCATGACAGGGAGCATGGTAGCATGCAGTAGACATGATGCTAGAGAAGAAGCTGATACATGTTAATAAGCAGAGAACAGGAAGTAGACTGTGACACTAGAAATAGCTTGAGCATAGGAGACCTCAAAGCTTACCACAGCAGTAACACACTTCTTCCAACAAGTGCCACTCCCTTTGGGGACCATTTTATTTTAAACCACCACAAATATATTCTGATCATGATTACATCTCAGATCCCCCCACCTCTCCACCCACCCAAATTCACATCCTTTCTTGATCTCTTTCATTATAAAACAAGCAGAAAGACATCTTTAAAAAATTAATAAAATAAGATAAAATAAAAACAAGCTTGTGTAAGACAAAATAAATAAGCAAACAAAAAACAAAGAGCCAATAAAAAAGCATAAGAAACACATATCTTCAGAGATGCACACATTGCAAACAGAAATCTTATAATATCACAAAATTGGTAACTATAATATATAAGTGAAAGATTTGTAGGGCAAGAAAACAAAATGCCTAGACAAAGCATTATGAGACAAAAACAAACAACCAAACAAAAAAACAAAACAAAACAACAAACAAACAAAAAAATAAACAAATCACTGAGTACAAAGCAACAGCATTTCTGCCTCTTGGAGCTTACTCTTCTGTTGCTGAAGACAGAATGTTTTAAAAATCAATGTGATGTTCACTATATTCAATGGAAGCAATGTGATGTTCGTATATTAAATAGTGATATATTTTAAGTGGTATGGAATTGAGAAGCAAGCTGAGGGAAGGATATTAAAGGAGACTGGGTGTAGGTGTGATGTTTATTATGCTATGAGTCCCAGTATACTTTGTGAACAAAGGCCTGTCCTCCGTTTGTGCATGCCAATGCCTGTATCTTCTGTGGCATACATGAAGTAATTCAAACAAACAGAACCATAAGAGATAATGACAACTGATGCTAATCTAGATGACTATTGAAAATGTATTAAAATGTATAGGGCAGTTGATGAGAGGGAGAGGACTTGTTATACATGCATCTTGAAGTTTCTCCCATCTCAATCCTCTTCTTCCAGCTGCCCCCTCACAAGAACTCACTACTTTGGTGTATGTATACATTACATATGCTTTCAACTCTCTGTGCAATCATTGAATATTGGAGATCAATGATATTCACAGAAATACTCAAAATTAAACCCAACACAGATTGTTAGTTTTCCATTACTCTAAAGGGTTGTTGGGGGTAACCAACTTATAAGGAAAATGTTGGGTTTGGGCTTTTTATTTCCAAGGTTCTTGCCTATAATTATTTGGCTCTGTTGTTTTGGAAGCTGTGGCAAAGCAATGTTTCATGGTGAAACTGTAAAGAAAAGAACAGCTGCTCATTTTATGGCCAGAGAGAGAGAGAGAAAAAAAAAAGAAAGAAGGAAGTGACATTCCACTAGAAGCCACCTCTTAAAGCGTCTACTACATCCTAGCAGTGCTATGGGCTAGGGACCAAACCCTTAATACACAGAGTTTAGGGAATAATCCAGATCTAAGTTATGGCACACTACATACATACTTTGATGAAAGATGATTATTGTGGCCAAGATGATCATTGCTGCTGCCAACAGCTGTCACAACTATAGATGAGCATCTTCAGTTTTGCATGTTGAACATTCATAAGCAATGGAATTTACAGAATATTCTTTCTCATCAAATCTTACATTCTTGTTTTACAACTAAGAAGCCAGGGTACAGACAGGGTCTAATAGGTATGTAGGAGCCAGTAGAACCCAAATCATCTGTTTTGGCTTTTTGCTATCTTCCATTGGTGATATACTGGATGAAAAGAAAAATATAAAGACTGAGTAACTAAACTAGTGACTTTCTGATTACCTTAAGAAACAGAGGTCACCTGCAATAGATGGGAAAAATGTAGAGACCTACAGTCAGAAAAGAGGCAGATATTGAGAGACCCCAGAACCCTCAGCCCTTAAGTGCATGTCCCCATTAAATCCCTCCCCTCAGGGTTCAGAGAACCCTGTAAAAGAGGAAGCAGAAAGAGTGTAAGAACCAGAGAGGATGGCAGGCACCAAGGAAACAAGGCGCTCTAAACACAGCAGGACCTAAGCCCATATGAATTCACAGAGATTGAGACAGCATACATAGGACTGTATAGGGCTGCACCAAATGGGATCCTAGAGCTGAACAAAGAAGTGGACACACGCCCCCATCCCTCACCCAGAAAATACCTTTAATTATCAACCATTTGAAAATGAAAAATTTGTTTTCTCCAAGGAAGTCTCACTCAGAAAACAAACTGTTCCTAAGAGTTGGCAGCATGCCCAGCAGTAGATGGCCAACCGAAAATGAACTCGATAGCCTCTATGGAGGTTCTGTGGCTCATAATGTAGTGCCAGGAGTTTTTGCTTTAATTTTTTTCTCCTCTTTTTCTTCTTTTTAAATGTTATTTTTATTTTCACTTTTATTTGTTTATTTTCATTTGTTTACCTTTCAGGTTTTGCACATTTATTACAGCTTCCCATTTTGAGTTCTTATGGGATTCCCTCTATATGTTAGCATAAGACTAGAAGAGAGGTAGTAGGTCCGGGATTCGAGAGTTTCAGAAGAACCAAATCCCAGAATGAAATATATGAGAATCTAATTCAATATGGAGGAGCCCTGTCTAAGCCACCGAGCTATATAGAACAATTTAATGAGCTATCTGCCTGGGCACAAAAACTCAGAACTCCTCCAGAAAAGCAGGAGCTTCTCAGAATGTAACTGTTTTTGCTAGAAGGTATTCTTAACAGCAGAAAGTTTGACTAAAACCAGAACAAGGAAATTATAAATCTATTCTTTTATTGTGCTTACTTGAAAGTCAGTAAGGGAAAGACTTATTCCGCAAAAGCACAAAAGATTGTTCACTGAAATATGACCAGTAAATTATGAACTATCATGCATGTGATCAGTGTTATGTTTCCACTTATGGAAAGGACTACAGGATTTTCTCATCCTTGCCATGTAATTGGATATGGTGCAAACCCAATGGTCCCCCAGTGAATCTCATTTCCAAGGATCTTCACACTCAGATATTTCTCCATTTGACAATAAATTTTGTTTTGACCAATGAAACATTCATAACTGGGACAAAGATATGATGATATGTTGTGTACTTAGGACGAGATGGCCTTTAACCTGTGCAGAACCCTGCTGTGGCTTCTTGAATCTGAGCCCTATTCACAGTCCATCACCCTGTGTTATCAACTACAGGAAAGGACTCAGGAGCCAGCAGAAAAGAAAAAAGAACCCAGCCATACAATGCCCAGGAATATGAGAACTGAAAAAAAATCACTGTAAGCCACTGCATTTTGAAACTGTTGGGTATATAATCGCATAGGATCCTGGTGCCATGACTTTGGTTGAGTTCCTTATCCTAGAAACAAGCTTTCTCTTTCATAAAACAAGAATAATGGTGTTCATTTTATAGGAATATTATAGAGACTAGACATAATAATGAATTTGATTACCTCTATAATAGTAGGAGCTAGGCTTTTAAAGTATTATATATTATTAGTTTTCTGACTCTGTATCTGCAGAAGACAAAAAGATAAAATTGGAATGAAAACTTATCTACAAATATTCTGTAAGAACGATTCTGTAGGTTCCTCAGAAATGACTGATAAGGATAAGAAAGGTTTTCCTTTTCAGAGAGAATTTTTGAAACTTGTTTTATGTAAGCAAAAAAGAAAGACCTGTAAAAGTAATTTTGCCTAGTTTGCATTGATTTGTTTTCAATAATTCAGAGAACTACACATTTTGACTAACTGGTAACTATAGGGAAAACTCAGTGGTGGTACCAATTTTGAAAGGCATATAACAGACTCTGAATATAACTGAGAAAAGCAGCTTATTTATCTTTGAGTCACACATACCTTGATGCTGACTCAAGCTAAAATAGTACACAAATGCTTTGCACGAGTATGTATTTGTAGAAAATGAAGTCTAATGGTGTAATTACAGAGGAAATCACAGCCCCGTTTACCAGGCTTTCTAAACATTTTTTTTCTGAAGATGTGCAATGGTGGATCAGTATGTTTGAAAAGACGAGGTACATTGAAGGAGCTGAAGGATCCAGAGTGGTTAGACCATTGAAAATAGATTTGCTGCTGTGGAGAAAATCATTATGCCCAATGGACATTCAAGCTGAAATAAACAAAACTGCAAGAATACAGGATGATGAAATTACTTAGCTCGATTCAGAATATTGTATAATGGAACTCTCAGGCTGTTACTGGCTGAGCTGTTAAAAACTAGAAAATTTATGCTACATTGCTAGGGAAATTATCAGTAAAAGACAAAAAGCAAACTAGAAACTAGTTTGGGTCAGATTTCCAGAGAGGTTATGATCAACTTAACTACTGTCATAAAAGGTTCTTTTGTGTTATTATGGAGAAGAAATTGCGGCTTTTGTTCTAATATCAAACACTGATGGAAACTGGGGTGATAGATTCTATATTAAAATACAATGGGATCGATAAAATATAGCAAGTGTACATGTCTTAGACTCCATATCTTTATTTCTAATATGATCCTAATTGGGTTTTAGCCTCTTCATTTTAAAAACAAAGGTCTTAAGAACTGAGAGGATGGCTCATCAGATGAGATCTTTTATTGGGTAATAATGAGGACCCGAGTTAAAATTCTTAGTACTGAAGTAAAGGCATGAGGAGAGCTGCCTGTGTGCCTGCCAGTCCATCACTGGTGGGGACAGACATGACAAATTCACTGGGGCTTACTTGTCTCCAGCCTAGCTCCAGGTTCAGGTAAATACTTTATCACAAGGGAATAAGTCAGACACCCAATGTCCTACTCTGGCTTCTGAGTTTACATGGGCATATTTACACACATACATACACACATACACATGCATGCACATACATGTGCGCACACACACATGCACACACATACACATGCACAAGCACACACACACACACACATTCCCCCCCGCATATACAAACAAATGAATAAAGAGGCATTGGGATTATTGACAACATACTGTAAGCTTTTGAAATGGTTTTGAAATTTTGATTTTCATGTATTCTCTTATGTCGGTTAAGCAAATGTGGTAAGCTAAACAGTAGCCTTCAGAGACATCCAGGTTTACAGGATCCCCTGAGCATTGACTTCCAAGAAAACAGAGCTTTCCAGATGTGAGCAATCTAAGGGCCTTGCAAAGGAATGGTTATCCTGAATTATGTGAGGTGACCCCAATGTAACTGTGGTGTTCCGATAAGAGAGAGCCAGGATGGTTTGTACTCTAAATGAAGATGGGGGACGTATGACAACCGAAATGAGAAGTTATAGTGATGCTAGGGAGAGGTCATAGCTGGAGAAAACTGTGAGCCATCGAGAGTTAGGAAAAGTCGGATTCCCCCTAGAAAATTCAGAATGATTAGTTCTGCTGATACCTGGTTTTAGCTCAGTGGAATGTATGAAATGAAATGAACTTCTGGTTCCCAGAATGGAAAACACATAGATACGTGCTGTTTTTAAGCCTTGACATTTATTCTTAAAGAGAATCACAGGAAATAAACACTATAGGGAAAAACCAAGAGACCAGCAGAGCATAATGGCTCACACATATGATTCCAGCATTCAGGAGAATGCTAAGTCAGGAGGACCACTGTGAGCCCATGGTCAGACTTCACGGTGAGGTCCAGTTTAGCCTGGACTAACTGTGAATACAAACAAACAAATAAAAACAAAATAAAGCAAAATCCTGCTATGAAATTTAAGAGACAGGAAACTCCTGACTCCTTGTATTCATCAAGATCCATTTGGCCTTGAGGAGCAGAAAACCTTTGCTGGTTGAACCAGTTAAAGAAATTATTAGGTCAAGGTAGGGAAGAGGTCAGGAATGGTTCAACCAGAAGGTAAGGTCTTCTCCTCAGTGTTCTTAGCTCTTTCATCACCCAGAAGCCTTCCAAACCTCAGGATACAGAGAGATGACAACAGAAGGACACGAATGCATATGTGAGACCATCTCTTAAGCCTTCTTTCAGGTGTGAAAAAGAAAGCTCTTTCCAGACATCCTCCGTCCCCTCATGTCTCATTAGCGAAGGTTGGTTGATGGCTACCACAACCTGACTTCGACAGCCAAAGATTGCATATTCTAGGCATTTGCTGCCTGTGGTGCCACAGAGGTTGGCATGAAAGGGAATTTTACACCTTTTATGCCACTTGTAAAAATGGAGTCCAGGTCAGCTTCCCCTGAAGCTGGCGAAGGACAGAAGATGCTGAAGGAATGCCATGATGCTCTTCGAAACAGAGGGATGGCACCTTGATCTTCATATTTCCAGGGGGCCTCATAAGAGCTATAATCAGGTAAGAAGGAAAAATGAGCATGCAGCTAAAGGTTTGCAAGACATATTGATTGATGGTATTTTATGGCTAAAAATGATGTGATAAAATGCATAAACAACATTAGAGAATAAAGAAGACTGACTGCCATGCCTCTGGGTCATTTGCTCAGAGTGTCAACATATAAATCAAAATTAGGAGGTGAATCGGAGTTGGATTAAGACATGTGTAGCATTTGAGGTGAGGAAACTAGTTTGTCAAAAGCTTAAAAAACATTAAAAATGAAGAGTTGATAGAGCAATGAGATCTTCAGTATTGCTATGGAGCACTTAGGCTTTCAGGAATGACATGACATGAAGTTTCAGTATTGCTATGGAGCACTTAGTAGGTTTTCAGCTAGGACATGACATGAAGTTTCAGTATTGTTATGGAGCGCTTAGTAGGTTTTCAGGTAGGACACGACATGAAGTTGGAGCACAAGTTTTAGGACTACTTTTTCAAAGATTTTAATTTGCCAAGCTCCTATAGTGTCAATGATAAGGAATTTGTCTTCATTACAATGACTAGCATTTCTTCTATAGATAGAACCATAGATGAGGGGCTAATTAGAACAAAAGAAGCTTTCCAATTGATTGCTCAGGAAGTATTAGGTGAATCAAGGGTCACTCTAAAATGCAGATAAACAAAGGGTCTTTTGCTACCCAGAGTGGATTGGGAAGTCCCCAAACCCTGAGACAGACGTAACAGGCTGGTAATCAGAGAGTGTGCATGGAGAGAGCCCACAGCAGCTGAGTCAGTATGAAGGCTACAGTGATGAGGATATGGACCTGTAGAGACACAGAAGAATCCTAAAGTCATGAGACAGAGAGTTCCTGATTCAAGCCCAGGTCTGCCATGTTCTACAGCCCCTACTCTTAAGAAATCTACAATAGCCTGAGCCTCCCACAAGCCTGCCCTATTGTCTGCAAGGCCCTTGGCCCAGGAGCAGGTCCTGCTCCTGCACTAATGCTATCCACCCAGAGGGGTGAGTGTCTGACAGCCAGGCAGGCCTGAAGGTCCCCACAAGGGAGTGCAGGGCACCTTCAGCTTCTGCTGCAGGGTATTCTGTGTTCCATTTGACCCTGCCCTCCCCCCACGTTCACCCTTTTGTCTGCAGGGTCCTTGGATTACCAGGAGACCCTGTTTCTGTGCTGAGGAGTTCCATCCAGATGGGAACAGTTCCTGCTCCTGC
>LOJH01052034.1:623-12417 GCA_001685095.1 Ellobius talpinus
GGCGTGTGGGCATACATGGAGGCAGAATATTGTATACATAATAAATAAATAAATGTATATATTAAGAAAAAGAGAGATGAATGGCCAATAGCAAGGAAGGAGCAAGGATAGACAGGGCTAGCAGGCAGAGATTATACATAGAAGAAGAACTCTGGGAGGAGGAAGAGCAAGAGAACAGGAGAGGAGGACATCAGGGGCCGGCCATCCACCCAGCTACACAGCAAGTCGCAGAGAAAGAAGTAAAGAAAGGTATACAGAAATACAGAAAGATAAAAGCCCAGAGGCAAAAGGTATTCAGGTTAATTTAAGATAAGAAAAACTTATCTTAAGTTTTTAATTTAAGATAAGAAACAAGCCAAGCTAAGTCTGGACATTCATAACTAACAATAAACCTCTGTGTGTTATTTATTTGGGAGCTGGATGGCGGGCCCCCCCAAAAATCCAAAAAAGTAAAATGTCACACAACAGGATGTAAAATGGTATGAAAACTGGTTTGGCTCATATCAAGTTATATGTGAAAGACCAGAAGGAAATACACACACGTAATTGTAGCAGGGCTTTGCAGCACAGTGTGAGGCTCACCTGCCCGCCGTTGACTTCTTTTTGAAGGTTAGGTTCACAACGCAAGCTGATGTATTGGTGAAAATCTGCCAAGGTAAACTGCATTCAAACCTAAGCACCAGTGCTCCACCTGCTCAGGAGGGGTCGTTTTAGTCATGTGACCTGTAACTAAATGTAACTGGTCAATGTAACTAAATTGCTCTGTGGGCTACAGTTGCCTTGTTCACCAAATGGGCCTAAAACTAGTCTCTACCTGGAGGTTGTGGCAAAGATAAAATGAAGTTGTGCGTGTTGGCAGCCTGACCCAGTGCAACTCACAGACTGTCAGTGGGAATGATGTTTTCTCTCACTGTTTTCCGAATTCCCTATAATTATAGTTTTCTTGAAAATTCTAAAACTAATAAGTACAATTTTTTATTACATTTTCAGAGGAGTCATGCTCTATTCCCCAGAGACCTCAAGCCTGTTCCTGGGAATGTTGTAGAAATCTTTCTTCCAAGCCGGCTGTGGTTCATCTCAGCTGGACAGCAATGATCTTTGACCAGGGCTAAATGTTTGTGTCCTGAGGAGCCCTGGGAATTTTGTTTACAGAGGACATTCTGTCCCAGGGTCCTGATTTCTCCATCCCCCAGCAGCTGCTGTCTGGCCTGAGCACGCCAGAGAGGCTGCCTCCACTCACCCCAAGTTCTGGTGTCAGCATCATCAATGGCCTGGGGCATGACAATCCTGTTCTCTTGGGTACAGCTTCTAATTTCTTTTCTTCTTTTCTCTGCTCCCCCCTTTTCCTTTCTTTTAAAAACATTTTAGGTTTATTTATGTGTGCAAATGTTCTGTGAGCCATGTCTATGCCTAGTATCGGTGAAAGCCAAAAGAGGGTGTCAGATCCCTGAACCGGAGTTACAGGCAGTTGTGAGTCGCTGTGTGGGTGCTGGGAACCAAATCCAAGTTCTTTACAAGACCAGCAAATTCTCTTAACCACCATCTCCACCCTCCTCTCCTTTTTTTCAGTATTGGGTATTGAACTTAGGTCTCATGTGTACTAGGCAAATGCCCTTCCACTAAGTTACAAAGCCAGGTTTCTTTTTTCTTCTTTTTCTTAAAGATTTATTTTTGTCCTGGGTCTTTCAGCACCTCAAGCACAGCACAGCTGCTAAGCTGTGTCTGTGACATCAGGGCCAAGAGCAAGTGTCTCTTTCTACGTTCAGCGTTCAGAAGCCAGTGAGCGTTAAGGATGTTTATAGCCTGACATATTGCAGAGCAATAATGAGATGGCCCTGGGGTTTGGATTTGATGCTCTTGGTCAGACCCCGGTGTCAGATTTCAAGGGCTCACCAAAGGGTCACATGGTCAGCATTTTCGCAAGATACAACTTTAGAGTTGAGGGTGTGTGGACACTGAGTTTTCTGGGGGTCCTTCAGAAGGGTCAGGAAAACACAAGGAGCTATCTATCCTTTACCATTTTTCCAGATCCAGAAGTCAGGAAAAATAAGTCTCACCTCTTTGCCATGTGACTGGTCAGGACAGGTTCAGACATGATTTAAGGCCATCGAACTCAGGTGTGGCCTCTGGAATCTCACCAGGGACCTACTGAACCAACTACCCATACAGGCTTTGGGCAGCTCCGCACTTCTCATCCTAAATTATGAAGGCCATTTGAGCTGACTTGGGTTTGACTGTTCTTCCAAGACCGGTGAAGTGAGGGCGGTGGCAGTGGCACTAGGGGTGGGGGTTCTCTAAGACTCAACATTCCCATCTACCCAACTGCACAGGGCCTTTGAAGTGATAATTATGTAGGAGGGGAAACTGGCCTGTAGGTGCTGTGGCACAAATTTGTTAATTCTTGAAAGAAAAAGATTAATTTTAGGGCCAGAGAGATAGCTCAGAAGTTGAGTGCTTTGGCTCTTATCAAAGACCAATGTTAAGTTTCCAGCACCTTCACAGTGGCTCATAAGTGCCTTTAACTCTACCTCCAAGGGATCCAGTGCCTCTGGATGCTACAGGCACCTGCACTCACAGATATATAACCACCCACAGACATATACACATAATTTAAAATATTGAATATTTTAAAATATTGAATATTTTAAAATGAGTTTATACCCACATACACATGTGATAAATAATAATATAAAGCCTTTAAGATTATGTGGTGTACTTTTATGTATGTACTTATATGTGTGTGAAGTGTGATGTATGTGATGAAAAGAGTATCAGATCCTCTGTTAGGGTTAGGGTTAGGGTTAGGGTCCTATGCAAGAGCAGCAAGTGCTCCAGACCACCAAGCTATCTCCAGCCCCTCTTTTTACTTTTTATTTTGTTTTACTTTTTTTGTTTTTGTTTTTCTGAGACAGGGTTTCTCTGCGTACCCCTGACTGTCCTGGAACTCACTCTGCAGACCAGGCTGGCCTCGAACTCACAGAGATCTGCCAGTCTCTGCCTCCAGTGTGCTGGGATCAAAGGTGTGCTACCACCACCCAGCTTTTTACTTGGAGACAAGGTTGTGCTCAGGTATGTTGGGACCTCACCATGTAAGTCAGCGTGCCTCAAGCTCTCAGTCTTCCTGCTTCAGCCTCTTGAGGAACTTTGTGGAAAGGACCGTCACCACACCTCTGAGTTGTGACTTCTGAACACAGAAGCAGAGGGAAACTTTTATCTTGCCAAATCCAGGAGTAGGTAACAAAGTTTCTGTTAGAGGTGATGAAGGTACTTTAAAAATCAGCAGTAGAAGTGCAGAGTACAAAGTTTCAGTTATAAGATGAATACAGCAGGCTGGTGGTGCATGTGGATTTCTGTTGTACTGGTGTTGATGAGTGTGTGTGTGTGTGTGTGGTGTGGTGTGTTTTTTTAAATTAAAGTTAATTTTTAAAATTATGTGTGTGTGTGCACATGATTGCAGGTGGGATCAGAGATCAGAAGAAGGCATCAGATCTCTAGGAGCTGGAGTTATGGATAGTGTGCGCTGCCATATGGCTGCTGGGAATTGAACCTGGGTCCTCTGGAAGAACAACCAGTGCTCTAACTATGAAGACATCTCTCCAGCCTGGATGTGTTGAATCTGATGATCACTGCATAGTGTACCAGATCATCACTTTGTATATGTTATGGGTGTTCATATGAAAGGATAAGGAGCAGAATTATAGCTCAGTGGCAGAGTGCTTGCCTAGTATGCACGAAGTCATATGTTCAATCCCCAGCACAGAAAGATAGACAAAAATCCAGGATGAGAAGGAAGAGCGGACTAAATGATACCATGACAGGAATTCGGCTGTAGGCCCATGATGCATGCACCATTTGACCACAAGACCTTAGATAACCACTCCCCTGGGGCTCAGCCCTCAGCCTCTTGCTGAGATGTCCCACCGAGGGACATCCTGAAGCATAGATATCAATGTCTGGAGCTCAGTCTGCAGAGCACCCAGCCAGCGTTATTTACCTCCCCACCTCCAACACAGATCAGGAGGTAGAAACCCGGCACAATGTACCAGGGTACTATCATTTTTCCTTCTTAGGATGACTGCAAGTCTGCCTTAAGTCTTTGATAGCTTTTCAACTAAAACCTCCAAAAATGAGGACCAGAAGAGAAATCTAAGGGGGGCTTGCAGTCTTGGACTCCTCTCTGAACTGACTGCTGCCATGATGCTTGATGGGCCTTCCAGGGAGGGCACAGTTAAAAGAGTCCAGATGCTATAGGAGACTGAGAAAGGCTGGGGCTCCAAATGGCCCAACTTTGCCATGAAGACAGCAGAGGACAGATGTCCTTGGCTTGGTCCTCTTTTCCCCACCCACCTCCCCTCCATTCATACCTTTCATTGTTGTCTTTCCCATTCTCCCCCTGGGAGACGCATTTCTGTCTCTTTTTATCTAACACAGCGGAAATGAATCATCTCTGAGTTTGTTTAGTAAATAGTTTTCATGCCTCCGGACCCCAGCTGTCTCATCTACTGGTTCCTCTATTATGGGTGCTCCTGACCTAGCAACCCCCAACCCCAAAACCTAGTCAAGACCCCTAAGGATTGACTGCTTCCGGAATGTGCTGCTTCTCCAGGTCTGGTGGCTCGGCCTCCTCCACCATGGGAAAGATGAGAAAGGCAGCCTAGCCTTCCAGATGAGTCACACCGGCTGAGCAAGAGATAGGAGAAGCGAGGAAAGCACTGGCTGCTGAGAGCTTTGTGTGCTCTCTCAGGATTCCTCAGAATCCTCATCTTTTGGATGAGACCAAGGTTCAGAGAAGCGATGGCACAAATTTCCTTCACAACAGCTAGGACAAGATGGAGTCGGAGCCAACATTCATATCTCGAATTTGTGGAATCCTGGATTCATCCCACTATATCATGCTAGTGTATGTGTGTGTGTGTGCGTGTGTATGTGTGTGCATGTGTTGAATGTGGGTATGGGAAGGGCTCAGGTCCTTTGGGATAGAAACCCAACATCTTTGTGCATTAAGCTTTATGTGTGTCATAGATGAATGACAGGAGCCCAGAGAGTTATAGGGGATGGAGTCAGAAAAGGGATGTAATGAAATAGGCTCAAAACCCCCAAGCCCTGTCCACCACACAGTGATGGAATTTCACAGGCTCCAGCTTTGTCTGGGTTGGTCTACTTCCTGGTGAATCCAGTCCTGAAACTTTCAATTTCTCAAAATGGATAGAGGCTGTTTCCCAGAACAGAGTATTCTGTTTCCCAGAATAGAATATGGCCCTGAACTCTAGTGAGGCCATAGGGATTGGAATGAACACAGGTATCTAAGCTGCTGTAGTGTGACATAGATCACAGATGTGGTCAGGGCTACAGAGGGTCGATTACCCTGTTAAGGAATTGTAGCAGGACCGATGGAGTGCTGGAGACTGGGAATCATGGAGGGTGTTCTGAGGAGGGGGCAATGGCATCTAGCTGTCTCTAAACAGATGTAAGACCTGCAGAACACTTTAACACAAGTTAGAGCATGCTCAGTGTTTCCAAGGAGCTCTGAAGTGCAGACACATGCCTGCTGTGTCCTTTTCCTGAAGAGACATGAACAAATGTCTCTTCACCCTATGCAGGACACCAATGATAGACCAAAGAAGCTGTACCCAAGTCTAGCTTAACGAACCAATGGGTTTACTAAGGCCACTTATAAGAACATGGATGACTGAAAAGAAGCAGAAGCAGCATTGCCAAAAAGCCCATCCAGTGTGAATGCCCACCCACGAAAGCTGTTTAGCTGTATTTCCCTGCTCAGCTTATAGGCAGCTCCAGCAAAGGGTCTTCTTTCCCCAACCTTGTGAGTCTTCTACTTTCTGAACTTTATGAGCCACCCTCATCCGCTCAGAACAGAATATTTCATGTGGAAATAGTTACACTCTCATTTTTTATTTATTAGTATTTTTTTCCCCAGACAGGGTTTCTCTGTAGTTTTGGAACTAGCTCTTGTAGACCAGAGCTGGCCTCGAACTCACAGAGATCCGCCTGTCTGGGATTAAAGGCGTGCACCACCACCACACGGCTCTTATTTATTTTATTTCATGTGCATTCGTGTTTTGCCTACATATATGTTATGTAAAGGTGTCTGATCCCTTAGAACTAGAGTTACAGACAGTTGTGAGCTGCCATGTGGTTGCTGGGAATCGAACTTAGGTCCTTTGGAAGAGCATCCAGTGCTCTTAACCACTGAGCCATCACTCCGGCTCCTCTACTGTCCTTACATGCCCCATTTTCAGATGTGGAAACTGAGGCCTAGAGAGCCTGAATAAACCATGGACTTGCAGTCAGCAAGCAGTCAGGATTACATCTGGTACATTCCTGTCCCTCCCCTCAGGTTGTGGAGCAGGACTGCCGGCCGTGGGGGCGGGGTATATTGTCCAGGGGCGTGGTCGAGGACCTGTAGGCGGGGCATGCCGTGCCGGGGGCGGGGCGGTGGGCGCACACGCCCGCAGGCTTGGCGAGCTGAGTCCTTCTCCTGAGCCTGGGCAAAGGCAGGACCATGGGCGTCCAGGAGCGGGAAGCGCGGAGGCGGCGCAGCTAAGCCCCGCTGAGACCTCCGGTCCGGCCATGGGCGACCGCGAGCGCAACAAGAAACGGCTGCTGGAGCTGCTGCAAGCTGCGGGCACCGGCAACACGCACTGCGCCGACTGCGGGGCTGCGGGTAAGGGCACGGCGTGCGGGACAGGTGCAGCCAGGAATGGCCCTAGCCCCTGGCTCGCCGGCCCCTTCTCTAAGAGCCCATCCAAGCGCGACCCAGACTCGTCCCTCGCCTGGGACCTCAGTCCTTCTCGCTGGAGCGTCTCCGGCGGCCCCGACGGTTCTCCGTCTCCCTGCTCCCCATGCCCCGGATCCCTCTCACTTTCCCACCGGGCATCCTACCACCCTGGACATCATCTCCGACCCTGGGCTCTTCCCGTGCCCTCGGACCCTGAGGTCCTCATCTCCGATGCCTCCTGGGCCCCCGCGACCCTTCACTGAGGCGCGTTGACCCTGAGGATGCTGATCCCAGCCCTGAACCTCTGAGCGGGTCCCTCACTTGCCCCTTCTTCTCGGTTCCTCCTTCCGAGGTCTCCTCGGTGTCGCTGTGCCAAAGGGTGAGCTAAGCACGGTTAATGATGTTATCTCAGTTGTCCAAGGTTGGGGACCAAAAGGGAAAAGATTACCGGCGTGGGCAGAGCTGGCCTCCGAGCCAGAATCCTAACAGTCCGTCCCAGCCTGTCCCTGCACCCCAGCCCAGTCCTGCCTCGGCTCAGCGGAGACCCTGCCCTTCCACCCCGCAGATCCTGATTGGGCTTCTTACAAGCTGGGGATTTTCATCTGTCTTCACTGCTCTGGCGTCCACCGCAACTTCCCAGACGTCAGCAAAGTTAAATCCGTGCGACTGGACTTCTGGGACGACAGTATGGTGGAGGTAGAATGACGCGCGTATGCAGATTCTTGGGGTTGGGCGTGGCGAGAGGAGGCGGGACACAGGTGTTCCTCTAGTCCTCAGAGGAGGAAATGAAGCCTAGAGAGGTGCACCGACTAATGAGAGGAAACAGACTAGAAGGTGCTGGCTTAGACGAAGGCCCTGAGTTCAAATCCTAGCTAATCACTTGCTCCTCTTACAAGGGACGAGGCCCTAAGAAGTGCCTTTAAATGTGTGTGTGTGTGTGTGTTTAAAGATATGTGTGTACCTAAGTGTATGTGTGTGCACCACATATATGCAGGAGCCCACAGAGTTCAGAAGAAGATAACAGATCCCCTGGAATTGGAATTACAAGCCGTTGTGAGCAGTCATAGTGGCGCTGGGAATTGAATTCAGGTCTTCTGCAAGACCAATAAGTGTTCTTAACTGCTGAGCCATCTCTCTAGCCCTTGGGCTAATTCCCTAACTTAGCTATGGATTTTATTTCCACACCCATGTTATGGACATGCACCACCCTCTCACTGGCTGCTGTAAGAATAAACACAGCCGGCGATGGTGGCGCCCCCCTTTGATCCCAGCACTTGAGAAGCACAGGCAGGCGAATCTCTGTGAGTTTGAGGCCAGCCTAGTCTACAAAAAGAGTTCCAGGACTGTCAGGGCTACACAAGAAACCCTGTCTTGAAAAACTGGGGGGGGGGAGAATAAAATACAGGTTCAGCACAAACACAAAGTGAATTAACAGTTGCTGTCTTTCATGGGAGCCAGGAACTGAGGAGAGAGATGTCCTGTTTCATAGCCCACAGTCCTTCATGGCTCCCCAGCCCACTCTGCTTGCCTGCCCAGTTAGCATGGAGGAGCCCTCTGGAGAGAGACAGGTCTCCACTACACTGGTGAGCTGAGAGGTTCAGGGCCACTGGGGAAGCAGGTAACACCATTGAGCATTTCTATTCTATGGCAGGATCTGGACTGTACCTGTCACTATTCAGTCCACACAGATGTGACTCTAAATAAAGTCCTTGATGGGGAGGAGCACACACTGACGAGACAGACTGGCTGTCTAGCCAAGGCTTCCATTCTGTGCAGGGGAAACACAGGGACTTTGCCAACCAGCCCATATGCCCACAGGTTTGCCTTCTAACTCCCCTGTAATGTCTTCACTGGGACAGGTGAACTCCCCAGAGTCTGTCATGCTCTGCTGGGGTCCACAGGCAATACATGCTTATGCCATAGCTCCAGAGCTCCCAGGGATGGGGATAGTGCTCACTGTGTCCAGAGATAGGATTTACAAACTTGCTGTCCCTGCCCTTACCCCAACTATGTCCCTGTCTACTGGCATATCAGCATATCACTGGACAGAATGCCCACTCTGAGTCTCAGATGACAGGGTGTATTCTGAGGAGCTGGCAGCCACTTCCTTGCTCCAACTAGCCCAGTCTCCTGTAGACTTTAAGGGCTGGAGTGGGGGGAAGCTTGGCTGTCTATGGAAAGAGGGAGAAAAAGAACAGGAGCTTTGGGACCCAGCAGAAACGGGTTGACATTATCACTTTGTATTAACTAACTGTGCTGCCTTGAGCAAGCCACCTAACCTCTCTGAGCCCAGTGCCCTCTTTAAAAACAGAATAGCAGTGTTTAAATGGTTGAGAGGACCCAGTAAACTATCGTGTGCGAACTGTAAAGAGCTGTTTCTAAATAAGCATGGTTATCAGTCCACCATGTTAGAACAAACTGAGGTTTTCCCTGCCTGGTGAGATGCCACCTTAGAGGCAGGTTCTCCTGGCCCTGCCTCAGAGCCAGTGAAAACCACAGGCTTTTTACTTTTACTTTTATATTTTGAAACAGGGTCTCTCTATATAGCCCTAGTTGCCTTGGAATTCACTATGCAGAACATGCTGTCCTAGAACTTACAGAAATCCACCTGCCTCTGCGGGAATGGAAGGTGTGTGCAGCACCACGCCCAGCCACCACCATCTTCTGGGTAGACCGTGGTTTCATTTCACATATTTTTTCCAAGTTCTATAATTACGTCCATTTGCTCTTGTCTTACAGTTCATGACCCACAATGGGAATCTCAATGTGAAAGCCAAATTTGAAGCCAGAGTCCCAGCTTTCTACTATGTCCCTCAGGCCAGTGACTGCTTGTAAGTGAGGGACTCCCTAGCATCTGGGGAGGGTCTTCCCAGCCCTTCTCTGTTCCTGGTACCTTTGTCTGAGGTGAGTTCTCCTGTGACCTGGTTGGAAGGTTTTTCAGGAATGAATTTGGTGTCATCACAGAGGGCACTCAGGAATCCTGGTTTTAACCAGGTGTGATGGCCGAAGCCTGGAATTCTTGTGCATTGGAGGTGAATAAAAAGGGTATGGTCAGGAATTGAAGGTCAGCCTCAGCTAGTGAGTTGGAAGACAGCTTGGGCTACCTGAGACTCCGCCTCAAACAAAACAAAAGCTGTTAGGATTTGTGCAGCTGTACCCATATGCCAAGCTCTGTGCGCTATTGTCAGACATTCTCAGCAAGTGTGACTGTTACCCTCTGTTTGAGAGACAGGACGTGATGAGTGTGAAGGAGCACAGACTTGGGTGTGGATTATTTGATACCGCGAGATTATAGCATGACATTAGGAAAAAACAATATGGCAGGAGGGTTGTAACGGTGAGGGCTGAGGAGGACCATAGAACCTAGTGACCCCAAATCTCTAAAAGGCTGACTCCCTGAGCCTAGGCCTCCTTCTCAGGTATTCGGCCTCATTCAGGGCTATCAGATAGTGTCCTGTGGACTCAGGAAAGGGATTCCTCTAGGTAGACACAGTCTCACGCAGGCATATCTGGAAAGTAGCATTTGAACCACTGTCTCAGTGTGGTGCTTTCAGGCCTTGCACAAATGCATAATTGTAATGGGTGGTTCTGTAGCTTTGCAGTTACATGACCCAAGGGCGGCTTGTACCATGTGGAAAGGCAGGGAATTTTCGAGAGCTTTGGAGCCTGTCCTGGAACTAGCTCTTGTAGACCAGGCTGGCCTCGAATTCACTGAGATCCGCCTGCCTCTGCCTCCTGAGGGCTGGGATCAAAGCTGTGTGCTACCACCACCCGGTAGGAAGCATATCTTTTTATGCAGAAGGCCTCAGGTCCCCCCCTCCCAACACTACTGCTACCCAGCTATAAGAAGCTGGCCAAGCCACCAAGCCCCTTGGATGTCCTACTGCATGTAGTGCAGGTCCCTCTTCAAAAGTGTAGACAACAAAACCAACAAAATGTAAATAAAATGACATCATTTGTTAAGCATCACCCCTGTCAGCTAGCATGGCAGTTTTAATGCATTTCTTAGTGTCAGCCTTACAGGTGCCTCGCCCCTCTGAGGGTTATGTTGGCCATCATTTGAAAAAGCCGCTCCCAGCTTGCCTCATTTGCCACCGTTCAGCCTTTGCTCCAAGCCCCTGGACAGCTTTTCTTACATGGGCTTTCTACCCTGTCCCCTCCAGCATTGTTAATCATGACTCCTACAACTGTCCCTTCATTTTTATTTTTTTCAAGACAGGGTTTCTCTGTGTAGCTTTGGAGCTCATCCTGTAACTCACTCTGTAGACCAGGCTGGCCTCGAACTCACAGAGATCTGCCTGCCTCTGCCTCCCAAGTGCTGGGATTAAAGGCGTGCGCTACCACCGCCCAGCTACGTCTTTGTATTTTAATCCCTGTTGGTGGCTGCTTTCCTCCAGTTCCAAAACAAAGAAAAGGAGAAGGGGAGATGGAAGAACCACACCCGGGGCTCCAGTGTGACCCCGTCTTTCTTATTCATATGGCGCTTGTGCCTCCATCTTTCTCAGCCAGACTTTTACCAGCAAATCCACTTGCAGGTTCATGCTGCTTTACCCAGAAAAGCCCAGAGAGGACTTCCGGTCAGTCTCTTAACTTTTGATCCCTTTGACCCCGAAAGGCCAGGGCAACCCAGAGTTCCAAGTGACCTGTTTAGACCAGATGCACAGCTCCAGGTCACTCCTGGTCCCGGGGCATTTGGTCAGCTAACCTTTGAAACATGTACCTGGAAAAGATAAGAAAGTACAAACAATGAAAATAAGTTTGTTCTCAGTTTTACTGCAGCCAAGAATAACATTTGATTGACTTTAGCATTAAGAACCTACTGTGGGCTGGGTGGTGGTGGCACTTGCCTTTAATCCCAGCACTTGGGAGACAGACAGAGGTGGATCTCTGTGAGTTCAAGGACAGCCTGATCTACAGAGCTAGTTCCAGGACAGCCAGGGCTACACAGAGAAACCTTGACTTGGGGCTGGAGAGATGGCTCGGAGGTTAAGAGCGTTGGCTACACTTCCAAAGGTCCTGAGTTCAATTTCCAGCAACCACATGGTGGCTCACAACCAT
>LOJH01052036.1:0-12417 GCA_001685095.1 Ellobius talpinus
CTTGCTGGCTGTGGGGTATTGGGCAGGACAGAAACCCCAACAAGCCAGCCCTCACTGTTACAGACCAGGAGAGATGTCTGGATTCTTCCTCTATTGCTTCCTACCTTAGCCTCTGAAAGGATGTCTCACTGAACCTGGAGCCTATTGTTATTTGGCTAGGCTGGCTGGGCAGCAAATTCCAACAACCTACCTGCTCCCCCAAGTGCTGCGGTTGTGGGCAAGTGCCAAGACACCTAGATTTTTATGTAGGTGCTGGAGAATGTTTTCATGCTTGCAGAGTGCGTGCTCTTTACACACACAGCCACCTCCCTAGTCTCTAAGCATGTTTCTTACTAGCATCATTATAGTTTTTAAATCCAGTCTGACAAGCACTTTCTGAAGTTGATAAAAACAGCTGATGTTGCCTCGTGTGTGTGTATTTGTGGGGGGGGTTGTGGTCACTCTTCTGCAAACTCTAATGTCCCATCATTCCTATTCAATTTTTTTTTCATTTCAGACACTAGCTTTAAACTCTAAAACCTGAATTTACTTATAAGTTTAACTCACCTTATAAGTTTTATCTTCCCTCTAGTTTTCCGAGCACATGGGGTGGGATTTAGTGACTGTTTTAGTTTAGTTTTTGTTTTTATAACTACTTCTGCATCACTTCTGAGTCTTACCTTCTTACTCTCTTATTTTATGGACAGAAAGAAAAATTATTCTTTTTATCTTGTTGGGTGATATATAGAACATACATACATATATTCTCTGCATATATACATTGTGTGTGTGTGTGTGTGTGTGTGTGTGTGTGTGTGTGTGTATTAACAGAAGAAAGTTGCCGGGTGGTGGTGGTGCACGCCTTTAATCCCAGCATTCAGGAGTCAGAGGCAGGTTGATCTCTGTGAGTTCGAGGCTAACATGGTCTACAAGAGCTAGTTCCAGGACAGGCTCCAAAGCTACAGAGAAACTATGTCTTTAAAAAAACAACAAAAGAAAAAAAAGAAGAGTTTTATTTGGAGCTTATGGTTTCAGAAGTTTGGAATTCAAGACCATCACGGCAGGGTGAACATATTAGTAGTCAATGACACACAAATCTGGAACAGTTTAAGAAAGCTCACATAACGAAACACAAGGCTGAGAGAGGTAACTAGGAATGGCACAAGCTTTTGAAACGTCAAAGCCTGCCCCAGCGATACACCTTTTAGAACAAGACCAACCTCGCAATGCTACCCAAACAAATCCACAAACTGGGGCCAAGTATTCAAAAGTATTCAAAAGCCTATAGGGTTTTGCTATATTCTTAGATGCAATTGTAACATGTAATTCCTATTGTGCTTAAACTGCTTAAATGTAGTTAGATAAATCTTTCCAAGTCTTGCTTTAAGCTTGGTTACTGGATCTGGGAAAGCATTCATTCTAAGACCAATTTGGCACCTAGTCTTAAGGCTAAGTATAGTGGTACACACCCATGATGCTGATGTTTTGAAGGCTGAGATAGTAGGACCAGCCTTGGGTTCTAGGCTGGTATGGGCTATGGGTGAAGCCCAGTTTCAAAAAGTCCATGCGAGACCTAGACTCTTTCTTTCTGCCTACCAATTAGGACGTAGCTCTCAGCTATTGCTCTAGTGTCATGCATGCTGCCATGCTCCCAACTGTGATGATAACGGGTTAAACCTCTTGAAAGTTAAGCCAGTCCCCAGTGAAGTGCTTTCTTCCTTAAGAGCTGCCCTGGTCATGGTGCTGCTTCACAGCAATAAAAAGAACAGTGACTAAGACAGAAATAAAAAGTATTCCTCTATTGTAGTTTCTCCAAGTTTTCCTTAATAGACCTATATTCACTCTGTTTTAGAAAGAAATAAAGTAACAAAGAACTATCAGTGGAGATCTGGCAATAAGGATTATGGTACACAACAATGTGCAGCTCCAAAAACTATGTGGACTGCTGCATTTCTAACTAAACAGCAGATGCATGATAATGCTAAGCAGAAGTAAAACAAAATAGGCACTGTTAAACTGCTACACCTTTAAAGTGGCTTTGCTCATGCGTAAGAAGAGAAGGGGCGGGGCTGGAGAGATGGCTCAGCGGTTAAGGGCACTGGCTGCTCTTCCAGAGGTCTGAGAGTTCAATTCTGATCAACCACATGATGGCTCACAACCATACGTAATGAAATCTGGTGCCCTCTACTGGCCTGCAGGCATACATGCAGGTAGAACACTGTATACCTAATTAAATCTTAGAGAGAGACAGAGACACAGAGAGAGAGACAGACAGAGACAGAGAGAAGGGGGCAGAGAAAGTAATACCAGTAGGTGTATAAAAGCACCTAAGGACACTCACTAAAATGTCAGCAAAGACGTTGTCTCTAGGCTGTGAGAAGACTGGAAGCACTTCTCTGACATCTGAGTAATTTCAAAAAGCATAAACACTTTAGGAAAGTTTTAAAAGGCAGTTTAAGATTATAAATCACAAAGTCATTCATACCATTCTATTTTACTTTCATGTCTTCACTAAACAGTGGTAGTATCATAACAATCCAAACCGAGTAAGAACAGTTAAAACGAGACCAGCTGCACCACTGTCATACAAGAAAAAATTTCAAACCAAAGAGAAGACACCTGACCGTTGTTCTTACTATAAGCCTCATGGCAGTCACAGAGCACGCCATCTAGCTCACTGCCATAGGGATTCTCAATACTAAGTCATCCAGAAAACTAGTAGGCCAAACATTCAAGAGAAGCATGTTCCATACAGGTACAATCCCCTCTACAGCAACTGTGTGTTCCTTCTATCCACAAGGACTAATAGTTAATCCTATCTCTTACATTCCACAATGAGATTTTTTTTTAGGTGCATCCTCCCCTCTCCCCCAGGGTTTCTCTGTAGCTTCGATACCTGTCCTGGAACTAGCTCTTGTAGCCTGCCTCTGCCTCCCAAGTGCTGGGATTAAAGGCACGAGCCACTACCACCTGGTGTAGAAGCATTCTTGACAACCAAGAATTCAGCCATATGTAATCCAAAATACACTAAGATTTTCAATTTTTTCCACAATATTTTGTCATAAAAATGTACCAAAAGAAAGTTAACAAAATATATAAAGCTCTACATTTCAGGACTCATGGGACAAAAATGCACCTACTTAACTCACTTATCAGGATTCAGTCACTGAACGGTACATAAGTACATTCAACAGTACATTTGGGGCACTGTGGCTGGCACTTGGGGCACAGACATAGGTATTGTGCTCCACAAGCTCACAGGAGAGAACTTCACAGATAAAGACATTCCAAATGGAGGTCTACACTCCCAAGAGCTCAGAGCATCCATGAACCTCAAACAGCACAAATACCTACACTGTACTAGCTAAATTTGGCCTATATGGCTGTGATATATAACTAATGAGTATACTATAGTAAGTTCTAGGAATAAACAGGTATCTAATGCTACAAGTTGGACAAGTTAAACCAAGATGTACAAAGGGTCAATGTCCTAAAAGGAGGCTCAAAGGCAGGAAAGCCTGAGGTGCATTGCAGTGGCATTTCAATTGTATTTTAATAAAGACTGCTTGAAGACCTGAGAGTAAGGCAGTCCCACTGGTCAGCCTTACAAAACAGGTTATGGTAACACACACCTTTAATCCCAGTAGTCACGCTAGTTGCCACAGAAACCAGACAGTGCATGCCTTTAATCACGGTGGTGCACACCTTTAATCTCAGCCCTAGAGAGGACTATAAAACAGAAGGAAACAGCTCTCAATACACTGTCTCATTCTGAGATACCAGGAGGCAGATGGCCATTTCAGATTAAGGTTAAGAGCCAATGGATAGCTGTTTTGCTTTTTCAGATCTTCAGATTGAACCCCAATTTTTGTCCCTGAATCTTTATAATCCTGGTTCAGGGCATGGTCCTTCAAATAATTCAGTAGGCTTTAGTTGTAAGCAAGAGCTTGGGCAGGAGAACTAGGGTGCCTTTTTTTAATAGAATCTGAACTTTTCTTCCTAATAATAAAACAGATAGCAAACATGATAGGAGATCAGATAACAAGGGAAAAATTTGAGAGGTAAGACCAAGAGCAGGAAATATGGTATATACAGTAAAAATGAAGACATTTAGAAGGATATGAAGTATGAACAATTTAGTGGAAGGATATGACAGATAAGACAGGAGAGACTAGAAGGAATCACAGAGCAGATCACACTGGACAATGACTAATAACTGTAACTAATAACTCTACTAACAGCCAAGCTGGATGGAACACACAGAGTTATTGGTAAGTGTGTACAACTGTGTTGAAAGCGGAAATGTGGGGGAGAATATATGAGGTTTTTTTTTAAATATTCAGCTTGCTGCTCAGGGCCATATAGATAAACAGCTTTATCTATATGATAATATAGTGACTACAGAAGATTAAAAGGAAGTATTTGGGAATCAAATATGACTAGAGAGCAGGTCAAGTAATGAAGGTGTATGAGACTGGCAAAGGGTTATGTGAAGCACCAAGAGCAACAAGTTGAGCAAGATAAAAAATATGTGCAGCCTTAGAGGAAAACTTAATGGCGCAGCCAAGTCATGTGTTTGTACAAGCAAGGCAACAATTATATTACACACATTTTTATTTCTTTTTGCCCTGTTTATTGCTTTTTTTCACTGTCAATCTACGAAACAGTAATTAGCAGTGACTGTGCCAAAGACTCAGCCAACAGACACAGCATGTTACACACGGCCTCTCCTACAGTGAACACTACTGACAGTTCTACTTCCCTTAGTCTGCTCTTCATTTGTATTTCAAGACCTTTCCTTTTACCCTGGTTTCAAAGCCCTCCCCACCAATTCTGCCACAAATTCTTCTTTCTGCCTCAAATTGTTCCTTCTGCCTCAGAGCTGCATACAAAAAGTAGAACCAGACCAAAAGAAAGATGCATTTTAAACACAGCAAAGCCAGGAGTGGAGCCACCTAAGGAAGCCCTTTGCAACCAAAGCCCCAGAAACCAGACATGGAACTACAGGATTTGGTGCTTGCCCTACTGGGTTTCAGCCTTCCTTGTGTTGGTTCAGTTTTTCCTTGCTGTGCCCCTAATTCCTTCCTTTTGAAATGGGAATGCATATTCTATGTATGCCATTACATGATGGAAACATAAATGAAAGATTTACCAACAGGATTAAAGACAGATTCTAGGGTACACAGTACAAGGAGAAAACACAAACCATTCCAACAAAGGGTCTGAAAACCTACTTCACAGACATACAGGTCATTATTTAACATAAAACAGCAAGTTGGGTAGTGTTCAGGAAAACGAAATGAGAGAGGTGAAGACGGTGTTGAGGGGGCTAGAAGGAGAAAACATCACGTTCACTTTAAGGCCACTGCAGTTTTATAATTCTCAAAAAACCCAAGGAATCCTATTATTTAATATAAGCAAAAATCTTATGCTTATTAATTCCATTTTATTCCATCAAATATAAAATTTTCCCATTCCTAGACCCTACAGACTAAAAACAACCTGAAGTAGCACTAAAACCTAGGGGGTAATTGAAAACCAGTCTATTTAATGAGTTTCCAAAACTTCTGTGAGCTCTTAAAAAAGCACCAGTTAGAGAAAGCTAGACTCCACAGAAAGACTGATCCACGAGACCTTAATATGAGCCTTCTTACTAACTAACTACTTCAAAAGAGGGTAGATGAAACCAAGAAGATCCTGACAAGGAGATAGTGCGATCCAGTGGGTCCTCTCACTACCCAACAGTCCTCGTGCACTCATTTACTAGGTAAGTTACAGTCACACCAATGCTTATAATTTACGGTTCATCAACTCTATTTTAGAACTTGTGAGGTAAAGAGAACATGATTTTAATATATCATTGCTTTTAGGCAGATTTTAATCTTTAAAACCACAAAAATTTTGTAGAATCGTATATCTCCTTAATTCTGTTATTCAAGCAGCACCAGATTCTTACAAGATGAAACACGTTAAGGCAACCTTTCCCCAAATCGGTTTTTAAAGGGTTCTTTAAACCCAACTTTCAAAAATATTCAAGTCAGCATTAAGATGGCAATACACTAAAAACAAAGCAGGGTTACTGCTGTATTCTAAACAAATTGTGATACTATACACACATAATCAAAACTGCAAAAAGCATCCCAAATAAATGAAAACAAAGACCAAGCTTAAGAGACAGGTGAGCATTCAAAGAATGAACAATATGTTTAGATATTGGAATGCTCACAATTCTAGGGTAAATGATACAATATTTCAACAAATCCTTAGTCAGAAAAGGAATGGGTGGGATCAGATATCAAAGTAAATCTGCACAAAGGTAAACAAGGTTGACAGGACAGCGCAATCAACTCGGTTGGTGTTGGCCTGAGATCACTAGAATAACATAGGAATAGAGATGCTTTGTCATTAAAATAATTTGTCATTAAAATAATTTGTCATTAAAATAATCTGAAAACTAAGACTGTTCAAGTACATCAGAACATTAACCTCTGAGTTTTTACTGTAAAAAGGAAGAAGTCTAAAATTCCAGAAGAAATCACCACTGTCTATCTGAAACAGGTTGATACTAAAAGTAACAAACAAGCCTCCCCACAAAGCCGATGACTCATTTTATTAAATATAAATTGTCAGGAGTTAGGAACACAGGCCACACAGGTCAGTGAGTAAAGTACTTGTTGAACAAGTATGAGGACCTGAGTTCAGATCCCCAGCACTCACATTTATTACTTACTAGCCACCTCACCCACCAAAGAAAGCTAGGTGTGTAGCACATACTTAATAATGACAAGGCTCAGAGGTAGAGACAGCAGGATCCCAGGGTCTCACTGACCAGTTTTTCTAGCCAACTGTCTCAAAAAATAAATAAAAAAATAAAACACAGGAAGACTGGAGAAATGGCACAATGATTAAGTACACCAGTCCCTCTTGCAGAGAACCTGGGTTCAGTTCCCAGCATCCACATAGCAGCTCAACACCAAACAAAACTCCAGTCCCAGGGGATCTGACGCCCTCTTTCTGGCTTCCAAACAGCAAGCACACAAGTGGCACACATCCATACATGCAAGCAAACACCCATACAAATAAAATAAATCTTTAAAAATTTAAAATAAAGCAGATAGAGATGTAGGAAGAGACCAATGTTAACTTCTGATCTCCACTAGCACAAACATTGGCATGTGTACTCACACATGGACAGGTAGGTGGGTATGTGTGCATCTTTCTCTCTCTGACACACACACACACAATTTTAGAATTACTACAAAATTACATATACTATTCAGCAAAAGAAAATTAAAGTAGTATTTACAAATGGACAAATTACTAAAATAAACTAAAAAAAACAAAAATAAAGTTTCAGATAGTTCACAGTCAAGTGTCAAAGGACATGTAGATTTTTAAAAAAAATCCAAAACCAGACTTCTTCCAGATGCTTTGACAGTGCTCACAGAGAAGGCAGCATCAGCACCGTCTCCTGAGAGAAATGTTTTCAGGCTCCATTAACAATGATACAGGGTAATAGAGGCAGAGACCCAGTACCATGCTTCAGAGTGTGTGTTATATGAACAACCTCTCTCCCAAGAAAAGAGCTCATCCAAGTAATGTACATTGTATGTTGACAGATGAGAGAAATGACCCAGGAAGGGCAGGCTCCAACACAATGTTTAGACACTTATGTGAAAGGTATAAACTAGGTCAGAAACCATGAAAAAGAAAAATGGGATGAGTACTGCATGCAGACTGTCAAAAAAAAAACAGGGATAAAAACAGTGTGGTAATAAATTCAGGATTAAGAAGATGAATAAAGGAAAACTGAGATTTTCTAAAGTAGTTTTCCATTTGTCAAATGGAGAAAACATGACTGCTACACCTAATACAACAGCAATTTACACTGTCTGATTTTTCATCCGTCAGTTAATGGACAGGATAATCTTAGTAGTTCTCATCCCATAAAGGGATACAATCTGCTTACTACTAGAAGGCAAACATATTTAGTTTTGTCAGATGCAGTGGTACACACCTTCAATCCCCCACCTATGCTGTGTACCCATCTCTTCAATGCCCAACCTGAAACAGGTTCAGGTTGAGGACAGCAAAAGGATGAGCAGAAAAAGAGGATTACAGAATACAAATTACAGAATACAAAACTTTTGGTTTAAGAATAAAAAAGGATCCAGGCATAATGGAGCACATTAGTAATCCCAGCACTTGGAAGGCAGAGGCAGTGGATCTCTGAGAGTTTGAGGCCAGCCTGGTCTACATAGCCAGGGTAAAATAGAGAGATCTTGCCTCCTTCCTCAAAAAACAAACAAACAAACATCAGATAAATGACAGATGGATGGACAGACAGATGGATAGGGTAAGAAAAGATAATTTCTCAAAGCTGTCATTCCCTAAGCTTGGTCAACAAAATCCACGTCAGATAGCATGAAGAAAAGTTGAAAAGAAACTGAAGATAATGGGAATTACAGGACTTACGTGAGTTGTCCAAACCCGTAGTAACTGCTCACAAATAAGTAAATGTACTAACCCCTTCTTCAAGCAAGGGCAGCTATTTAAGGTGGCAAACTCAATTCTCACACGAGAACTTGGAAAGGGAAATGTGTAAAAGAAAGCTTTGCACTGATTTATAACGAACTAGAGAACAAACACTTAAGTACAGTAAACAAGAAACACAAATGAGGCAGAAAAAAAAAGAAAAAAAAACTGAACTGCTATGCATTTCCTTAATATGATAGCATATTGTGTATCCTGTGCCTCCTGTATCATTTGTTGGAAAGATCTAACTCAAAGACAGAGTTGTGTCCTAGCTAGGAATGTACCAGTTATTCTAGAGTAGTGGTTCTCAACCTTCCTAACACTGTGGGTCTTTTCTACAGTTTGATGACCCCAACAATAAAATTATTTTGTTGTTACTTCATAACTGTGATCTTGCTGTTGTAATAATAATATAAACATGTGATATGCGATGGTCTTAGGCAATTTCTGCAAAACGGTCCTCTGCCTCCCCCCCACGCCAAGGTTAAGAACCACTGTTCTAGAGCCTTTTCTCATACAGACAAAACATGATAAACCTGAACATATGGAGAAAAGCAAAAGACGACTTCAAAGCAGGGAAAGTCTGGGTGTCATCCTCAACTGGTCAATGATGATAATGAGGAAGCAAATGGTGCTTACTAACAGGGAGGTGATGAAGAGGCTGATGATCCCAACAACTTAAAGTAATGAGATTCAGTAGTCAGTCTTGAAAGATTCAGCACCAGAGACTTCAAATAAAGATGAGAAAAATCTAAGCAAAGGTTCTATGGATAGGACTGAAAATGAAAGCAGCAACATACACAGGATAAGAGATGAACAAGAAAATGGAGCCACAGACAAAGTTCTCTATGGAAATCTAAGTGGAGAAGACCTAGATAAGAAAAAGAAATAAATACACTTAATTTAGAAGAATGGCACAAAACAAGCTGGTGAAAAGTATGAGTCAAAATCTACTAAATAGGACATTATTTGCCATGCTGGCTCTGGAAAGAGCGGTTCCCTTCTTAATAGGACTAGTATTGTCTCCTATGTCTTCTCTTCTGATTGTAGCTACATCTCGTACTGCACTCAGATGAAATCACCATAAATTTAAAATGATCACTACACAAAGTGACTTACTGAGACTCATCTCAAGTAAAAAGTATAACTGCTTTTCTAGCTCTTGATCTTTATTGGGCATGTGTTATTAGTAAGAACACCATAAATTTATATTTATAATATCCTTCACTTAGACTGGAGAGATGGCTCAAGGGCTAAGAACACACTAGTTGCTCTTCCAGAGAACCTAGATTCTGTTTCCAGTATCCACACAACGGCTCTCAACCTTCTGTAATCCAGTTTCAGGATCTTCAAATGCCCCCTTCAGGCCTCCAAGGGCACTGCAAGAACACAAGTATACATAAACACATGCAGGCAAAATGCATTTTTTTTAAAAAAAAATTAAGGGGTTAGAAAGATGGCTCATGGGTTAAAACATTTGTTCCTATTAAGAAATACACAGGTTTGGTTCCCAGCACCCACATGAGGGCTTAAAATCATTTATATCTCTGAGAAATACAGCTCCAAAGGTACCAGATACACATACAAATATGTAAATATAGACATAGTGAATGTAGACCCAGAAGATAAAGAGATGTGCTGCAAAAAAAACAACGAAACCAAAAACTCTTCTGGACAAAACATGGCTTACTGTACTTATGAATTCAATGTAGTTATGGTTTACCTACACAAGTTAACATTTCATCAAGAATGAGGAAAGGGTTCACAAGTCCCCACTCATTCCTAATAATTGGCAGCTAATGATTGCTAGGTGAGGGAATGTCATTTTCTTCATTGATATAGCCACTGAGTAGAGATATGTCAGTAAGTGACCCCTCATCCACGTTCACGCAAGCAATCCCAATTAAATTCAATGACTCACAACAGAAAAAGACAGAGAAATAGGGAGAAAACTTATTGGGAAGGGGGGATTCAATGAGAGGAAATGAGACACAGTAACAGGAGTAAAAATGACTTAAAAATGCACTATATGCATGCATGAAACTATCAAAGAATAAGTTAAAATTAATTAAATTAAAAACAAAGCCTCAAAACAGAGATGTTATTGCTAATTTTTGAATTGGCTTTCATTTGGCTTTAGAAGTGGGGGGGACCCCAAAGTGTTAAATCAAGATCAAAAAAATCAATGAAAAGAAATGTTTAACGTCTCAGAAAGAGCCAAGCGGTGGTGGTGTACACATTTAATCCCAGCATTCAGGAGGCAGAGGCAGGTGGATTTCTGTGAGTTCAAGGCCAGGCTGGTTTACAGAACTAGTTCCAAGATAGCTGTGGCTATACAGAGAACCCTGACTCAGAGAAGATTCAGAAAGAAAAGTAGTTGACGTCACTTCAACAAATCACAACAAAAAGTTCTGGTTACTTACTTATTTTTGGTTTTTCAAGACAGGGTTTCTCTGTAGCTTTGGAGCCTGTCCAAGCCTGTCCTGGAATTAGCTCTTGCTATCCTGTGTAGACCAGGCTGGCCTTGAACCCACAGAGATCCACCTGCCTCGGCCTCCCAAGTGCTGGGATTAAAGGCATGCACCACCATCGCCCGGCAAGATCTGGCTTAAATGTTACAGATTATGACTAAACTGTAGCCATCTCAAGTATATTCCCTAGCAACTGACATTCTAAAAATGAAGGATTCTGACAGAAGTTCAGTTACATGGTTAGACAAACCAATTATACTTCTAATGCAGGTAGAACAGTAGACTATAAGAGCCATGTCTGAGAAGCCTGGGTACAGTGTGGGCTCCATCTCTCTATACTGATTGTTTTATATTCAATGTCACTCAAGACGTGTTTCTTAAATGCTTAACCAAAAGTATTGTAAAACACAGTATCTACCATACACTTACTGCCTATGATATGGCTATAGTTTTTTAAAATAAAATATGAATAAAATTTTTAAAATGCTGTTTTCAGAAGAACTAATCTTTTAAAAAAATGAAACAAAAAGCAAATAGTGGATCTGACTATAAAAGTTTTTAGAACTTTCATGTCAAAAAAAACCCATATTGGTAGCAAAATGATGTGGAATTTATTTCTATGATAGAAAAACATACATTATACAGATGTAGCCATAACTCAAAAACTACTACAGGTTCCTGGTAGATGAGAGTTCCTGAGATTAGATGAGAGTTCTTCAGTAACTCAGCACATGACTCACAGTGGGAGGCATTTTCAAGATTATAAAGTTTTGAGTTGAAAAGCAACTATGTGAAGCATTAAAGTAAACCATCAGAAATATGTTAAGTTTAGATGATACTGATTCTTTTTCACACATTAATGAAAATCATTTTTGAATGTGTGTGTGTGTGTGTGTACACAGAGGCTAGAAGAGAGTGTCAGGCACACTGGGCTAGAATCACAGATGGCTGTGAGCATCAATATGGGTTCTGGGAAGCAGCTCTGATAGTCTGGAAGGGACTCTTAAGGATCAGGACAGCTCTCACAACCTCAGAGCATCCATCTTTCTAGTACAAATGCCAACCTTCCACTAGCAGTTAGTTTTAAGTACAATGGAATAAGCCTTCCTTTACTAACCTAATGGTTTCCTCTCTACGACAAAGAAACACCTCAGAACTCTTACTAGATGAGGTGGAAAGCAGCTGCAAAGATGGAAGAGTTGAACCTGGACCCTGATGGTGTCTCGTCCCACAATCCTGGTGCCACTTCTCACTTAGCTAGACCCAGTGTATTTTCAGATTTCCTTTTTAAAATTGAAAAACAATTGTTAACAACCCCCCCAAAATCTTTTCCTACAGATCTCAAAGACAAGAAAAAGTCACTTAAAACTATATTAGCGGGCTGGAGAGATGGCTCAGTGGTTAAGAGCACTGCCTGCTCTTCTGGAGGTCC
>LOJH01052038.1:0-12417 GCA_001685095.1 Ellobius talpinus
CCGCGTTTTAAAATGGTCTGGCTTTTTTTCTGTTGCTTTTGATAATCAGGAAATAATCACCACTACCCAGCTCCTTTTGGGTTTCTTACTGCAACTCATACTTCTGCAGTTTGCCTCTTTCTTAAGAAAATCCTTGTGAACTCTGCTGTAATTCTGTTTCATTTGAGCATCAAGATTGCAACAAGGAATATTATTATTTGTCTCAGTAATTTTAAACTCTCTAGGTCTTTTTTAAGAGCCAGCATCTCTTTGAGCCAAAGAAACCACTGGTTTCTAAGAAGACAATGATACAAAATTCCATTCTTTGTGGTCACATGGTTTGCATTGCATATTACTATATGCCTAATCAATTTTATATAGAACTGGATATGTGCCTTTGTTAAATAAAACTATATACAATGTAGTTTGTGAGCAACTTAAGACATTGTCTAATGTAATTTGACTGTATGGGCTTTCACTCCATAAAAACTGACTTCAAAATCTTTTTTATGTCTGGGTATAGCCTGTATTTCTCAGAAAAGATCTTAGAGTTAGGAGAGAGACTGTAGGACAGCGAGAACAAACTAGAAAAACACTCAATTGATCTAGTTCCTGTGATGTGAAATTTGCTATGACCTAGGAGTCTGAAACTTTTCTTCATGACTACTTCAAAATGCCCCAAAAAATATAAATTGCTATAACTGTCTTTAAGAACAACATAACGGTAATGACCAATTTTAATTGGAAACCCCTTTGCTCTCACATATGTATGGATATGGCTCTTCTTGCTACAGTGTCCTGAGAAATACAGACTGTGCTTTAAATCCACAAAGAACACTTGCTAAAAGTGCGTAAGAGGACTGGGGGATGGCTCAGTCGGTTATGTGCTTGCAAGCATGAGAACCTAGGTTCAAGACCCACAACCCTCATTAAAGGGTCAGCATGACCCTCTCCTTCCTGCATCGTTCACAACCAGATTGATCCAGACCTGGTTCCCCATCCCCTACACTGGCCTAGTCTAGCCAGCCCTACCTTTGCCATAACCAACCTCTAGGCTTCTGCCAGGACCTTCCCACCAGACACACAGGCCCCTCCCACACCACTTCCAACCTCTCCACCTGGTCAGATCTAGCTAGGACCCAGATGCATATCCAGTCCAGTCCCTTCATCTACCTTATTCTACCTAAGCTATTTCCAATCTTGAGTCCCAACCTGCCTAAATATCCCCCATTTCTGCTTCAGTCATAAGAAGATTAAACCTTTGAGTTAAAGGCATAGATGAGAGAGAATTCCCAAATCAGTGGCATAAACCAGATATTCAACAAGATCATAGAAGAAAACCTCCTCATACTAAGGAAATAATGCCTATACAAATAAAGAAGAACATAGAACATCAAATAGACAAAACCAGAAAAGAAAATCCCCGCAATATACCCTAATTAAAACACTAAGAATACAGAACAAAGAGAGCATATTGAAAGCTACAAGAGTAAAAACAGAAGTCACATATAAAGGAAAATCCATCAGAATTACAACTGATTTCTCAGTGGAAACTTTCAAAGACAGAGGGTGTGGAACAGTGCATTTCAAGCCCTCAAAGACCAAGATGACCAACTTAGGCTACTATACCCAGCAGAATTACCTACTATAATCAGAGGAAAAAGAAAAACTTCAAATGACGTAAACAGCCTAAAAAGTTATATTCAACTACTCAAATCTAAAGAAAACACAAGAGGCAGTGTTTTGGGCTGGAGAGAGGAATGAACACAAGAGCCAAGAGAATGTGTAAAGAAATTCAAAGCTACAATTCTGAAAACACAAAGTACTACTGAGAACACAAACAAATGAACTAAATGAAAATGAAAACAGCCCAGCAAAACCTCTGGGACATAATGAAAGCAGTCCTACGAGGGAAATTTATAGCTCTAAGGACATGCATTAAAAAAAATCAGAAAGAGCACAAATGAATGACTTAACGGTGCAACTCAACAATTTGGAAAAGCTAGAACAACCTAAATCCAAACCCATTCAATAGTAATAGGTAATAAAAATCAGAGCAGAAATTAATAAAATAGAAACAAAGTAAAAAATGCAAAGAGTCAACAAATCTAAGAAGTGATCCTTTGAGACAATGAACAAGATTGACATACTCTTGGCCCAACTGATCAGAACAAAAAAAGAGAGAGGACCCAAATTAACAGAATCAGAAATGACAGAGAAATGTTACAACAGACACAAAGTAAAACAAATTCAGAATATTACATAAAAAACTGGTACTGACATAAACCAGAAAACATGAAAGAACTGGGTAGATTTCTAGTTTCAATCAAACCACCAAAAATAAACCAAGAAGTCAGCCATCTAAACAGACCCATAACTGAGAAGATTAAAATAGTAAAAATAAACAAACAAAAAAGCCTTCCAATTTTAAAAATTCTTTCAAAGATCAACATTCAATCCTTCTTGAACTACACAACAGAAGCAGTACTCACTACCAAACTCCTTCTATGGAGACAATATCACTTTAATACCGAAACCCAGTAAAGACACAACAACGCCAAGAGAAAACTACTGCAGGCCAATATCACTAATGAACAAAGATTAGAAATGCTCAATAAAATAATTTCAAGCAGAATAAATACATATATCAAAAAGATTACTCACTGTCACTGTCACTGGCTTTATCCCTGAAATGCATGGATGGTTCAACATATGCAAGTCAATAAATGTAACAATCCTCATACATGGATTGAAAGACAAAAGTCATATGATCATCTCAATAGGCACAGAAAAATCCTTTGACAAAAATCTAACATGCTTTCATGATAAAAGTCTAGAGAATGTAGGACTAGCAGGAACCCATCTCAACAAAATAAAAACTATATCTGAGAAATCCACTGCCAACATCATCCCAAATGGAGAAATCTTGAAGCAATCAGACTGAAGTAACAAATGAGACAGAATTGTCTGCTATCACCACTCATTTTCAAAACCCTGATCAAGGCATTGGCTGGAGAAATAATGCAAGAGAAGGAAATTAAAGGGATACAAATAGGAAAAGAGAAAGTCATACTATCCCTATTCACAGATGACATTCTATTACACATTAGTGATCCCAAAAATTCTACTAGAAAATTCCTAGAAATGATGAACAAAGAAAGATCTAGAGAAAGACACTAGAAATGGAAAGCCCCCCTAAGCTCATGGATTGGCAGAATGAGTTCTGTTACCCATGTACCAAAGCTTTTTTATAGATTCGGAGGGGTCCCCGTTGAAATTACCATCTCTTTTCTTCACAGGAAGTGAGAGAGCTATCCTAAAACTCACATGGAACCATAAAAGACTCCAGAGATCCAAAACAATCCTGAGCAGACAAAACAATGGAGGAATTAACATTTATGGGGCCATAGTAATAAAACCAAGGCAGCACAAAACAGACACATAGACCAATGTAACAAAAATGAAGACCCAAACAAGAGCACATGTGACTTCAGACCTTTAATACTTGAGAAAGATGCCAGAAATATATGAAGAAAAAAACAAAACACTTTCAGCAAAAGGTGGGAGGGGGACTGGATGCCCACATGCAAAAAAAAATGTAGTTAGACCATATTTATCACCTGCATAAAAACTGACTCCAAATAGGTCAAAGACCTAAAAATGAAACCTGCAACACCGAGACTGCTAGAAGCAAACATAGACAGTGCCCTTCATGACATTTGTAGGAAAGGACTTCTGAAAAAGACTCCATCTGCCCAAGAATTAAGACCAACAACTGCCACCTGGGATTTCATAAAACTATAAAACTTCTGTACACCTAATGAAACAACAACTGAATGAAAAGGAAGCTCACAAAATGGAAGATAGTCTTTGCCAGTTGTATATGTATGTGACAGGGGACTTAATATTCAGAATATATAAAGAGCTCAAAACACAATAAAAAGTAATATAAAACAAATGACCCATTCAAAAAAAATGGACCTAAGACCTGAACGGGGAGTTCTCAAGAAAACGGAATAAAATGACTATGAAATATCTCAAAAAATATTCATCATCTCTAGCTGGGGAAATGGAAATCACAACAACTCTGAGAATTTATCTTACTCTAGTCAGAATGCCAAAGTTCAGCAAAACAACTGACAACCAATGTTGCAAGGGATGTGAAGAAAACAGAACCCTCATTTGCTATTGGTGGAATTGCAAACTGGTACGGCTGCCCTGGAAAACACTGTAGAGAATTCTCAAGAAGCTAAAACCAAATCCATCACATGACCCAGCTATAGTTCTCCTCAGCATTTGCCTGAAGGACCCTGCATCCAACTTAAAAGACACTTGCTTAGCCACCTTCATTGTTGCTTGATTCCCAATAACCAGGAAATGGAAACAATCTACATGTCCTTCAGCTGACCAATGGATAATGAAAATGAGGTGCGTGAACTACTATTCAACATTAAAGAAAAATGAAATGGGTGGAACTAGAAAAGATTATATTGATTGAGGTAACCCAGACCCAGAAGGACAAATGTCACACTTTTTTCCCACAAGGCTCCCATATCCAAATCTTCATAGGTGAGCTCATATCTTGGGGTAACAGCAGAAACCAAAAAAATAAAAAGGGACCACTGTTGGGGGGAAAGTGGGGGAGCAATAGAGAGGAGAACAGCAGGGTACAAGTGACCTGATGGGAGAAACAGGAAACAGACAGATGCTAATTAGAGAGGGAAGGGAGATAAATGCAGAATTAGGGTAAAATGACAGTAAAGATGTCTGAAAAAGTCATGGGATCATACTATTAGCAACCTACAAAGAAATACCTATAATACACATTAGTCTGTGTTTGAGCATACATAGATAGTTTAAATGAAAATTTCTTATGTGGGCTGACAAGGTTCTCTCTAAGACCTAAAATCCATCTAATGAAAATCTCAACACCAGGTGTGTTAAAACCTCTTTTTAATTGTTGTTAAGTGTTGTTCAAGAGACTCTCAAAACATTATAGACTATTGCAATTGCTCTGGGTTATCTCCAGAGGTGGAAGGCAGTCCCTATTGCTGAAGACACCATGCACTTCAAGCGCAAGATTCAAACCCTACTGAGCTGGACATGACTTGAAAGCCTCTTCCCTGAGTACTAGCATTCATGGTTCCAGAAGGCACCATGCAAGCTTCTAAAAGAAGACAGCAGCCAATAGTCCTACCCACCTTTGATGCCTATGAACCACAACAATGACTACCACAGTATAAGCCCAAGGGAGTAGTAGTGGCATGTATACTCTGGCAGTAAACAATAGCTCTCCAATTGGACTTAAGATCTGCTCAACAAAAGGGAAACCATTAACTAGTGGAGTCATGGATCTTGGAAGAAAAGCCACAACTGCCTCTTTACCAAACCAGTATAATCCTTAATTGCATTCTAAATATTTATTCTTATATCCACAAGTAAGAGTAGTCCTCACCCTAAGCAAAAACAAAACAACAACAAAACCCTTTTCTTTTACGACAGAAACTATTACAGAAAACCACAAACAATCAAAATTTAGAGTTGTTTAGCCTAGTCTCAAAGGATACATCGACAATACAACCTCTGCACTTAAGGCTCAGGGAGCACTGATTGTAAAAGAAATGGCAGAAAGATTGTAAGAGCCAGAGGAACAGGGAGTTTGCTCTGAGATTGTGTCTCCTAGGAAAGACAGAATCTACATGCATAACATCTCACCAACATGAGCTGAACAGGGATAGCAACAATAGACATGAAAACTTGGATTTGGAGAAGCTTAGGAAGCCTAAACCTCACACAAAGAATGCAGGCAAGTAAGGAATGCTGAGAGCGAGCAGGAGAAATAGTCTTCCCTGGGTAAGTCAGCCAATTGGTTAGCAGAATCAGCCCTGAAAGTGTACTACAAATGATATTATGCAGACTAACAAGATTAACATTATTTATTTAGTAATATATATGCATATACATATACATCATATGCACACGTAACAAAAAGTAATAAAAAATATGCCATGAGTTTGACAAAGAACAAGGAAGGGTATAGGGAAAGGTTTAGAGGGAGGAAAGTGAAGGAGAAAATTATGTAATTCCATCATAATCTCAAAAAATACAGGAACTAATTTTTTCAAAATAATGTCTGGCATAGTGGTGCACACATGTAATCACAGCACCAGGGAGGTGGAGACAGATAGAGAGAGCCCTGGCGCATCTTGGTCTGTCAGTCAGTAGGAGATCATGTCTCAAAAAAAGAAGAATGGACAGACGGCAGCAGACACCCAAGGTTATCCTCTGGTCTCCACACACTCACATGAAATGAATGAATGAATGAATGAATGAATGAATGAATAGAAAAGTATAGGGAATTTATTCACACAGTGGGTCACTCCATTGTCATCACCAAGAGTAAGCAGTATCTACCGACAGGTTGCTTTGAAATGAGGTCAAGGAGTTCAGTAGAATGTCTGGTTGCCACAGTATCGCATGTACGCACATACACACACATGTATATGCACATGTTCTATATCTTAGCAAATTTTCATTCTTTCTTTCAGTTTCTTTTTTAAAAATGTAGGCTCTGATGACTTGTATAACAACAGCAAACCATATCCTCTAGTGGGTTGGGGGGAGTGAAACTTTAGTAGTCATAGTAAAGGAACTGACTTCCCAGGGCTCAGCCCTGCCCCCTGAAATTTCTATATGGGGTGCCCCCTTCAAATGCCACTGAAATTCTCCTAAACAACTTTAAATCTTAAGCCAACTGATGGATGAATGCATCTTTGTCACTTGGTGGTATTCCATGCTCTGACATTATTATAGAGAGATAATGTGGGTGCCCTAGCACCATCGCTTAGAGAGGAATGTGGAGCCAATTTCCACAACTGATGAGAAACTTTCCATCATCCATGATGGCATCAACACAAATGAGGATGGATGAGGGTGGAGTTATAGGAAGCAGAGAGTCCAGGATGAGACTTCTATAGCCAAGGCTATAGAAGGTTCCACACAGCAGAAAGGTGTTAGATTAAACAGAAGACATTTTAGTTTCTTGCATGAAAATGATGGATGTTAGACAGAGGGAGGAAAGATGAGATGTAGTCATAAATCCCTCTTCCTTGCAAATGTACATCAGGGACTTTGGAGTCTGGTAATCTGTGACTTGTTATAAAGAATTATCAGCATTCACAGAACAGGGAAGATAGCTCAGTGAGCAAAGTGCTGGCCACACAAGCATGACACCCAGAGTTCAATCCCCAGAATGTGCATAAATAATGGACATGGTAGGATATGTTTATTGTATCATCACTGGGGAGGTAGAGATGGAAAATCTCCAAAATTCACATGATGTGGGACGTCCTTGTGTATGCTACAAATATGTTTAGCCTTTATTGGTTGATGAATAAAGCTGCTTTGGCCTATGGCAGGGAAGAACATATCTAGGTGGAAAATCCAAGCAGAGATACAGAGAGAAAGAAGGCAGAGTCAGGGAGATGCCAGCAGTCACCAGAGAAACAAGATGTGAAGTAGCTCCACAGTCATGTGGCAATGAATAAATTAAGAGAAATGGGTTAATTTAAGATATAAAAGCTAGTTAGTAATAGGCATAAGCTATTGGCCAAACAGTTTGTAATTAATATTAAGTCTCAGAGTGGATATTTGAGATCTGGCGGGCCGGAGAGAAACCTCCAGTTATACTCATGTTCCAGGGTGCCTGTGATATCTGGTCAGCTAGCTCTTTGAGTTCTAGTTTCCACACATGTAAGAAAGGAATGCAAAGGAGGTTTAGTCACACTGTCTTGCTCTGGGCTAGGCCCACTTCTTGCTTCTCTGGTCTATTGCAACTCTCCTTGACACTCACAATGTGGGTTAATCCCACCCATAAGGCTTAAAATGGCTTTCCTTTGATGGAGTTAGAAAAGTGTACTAAACTGTAGTGAAGTTAGGACTGTTAGAAATACAGAGCAGTCCAGAGGACTCCCATGTATGATGCTTACACTTTGACTTTCTGTGACAGTTTGGACTTAGACAGTCTCCAGTAACTCCTTTGACAAGATCCTGGGTACAGTATGCAGAGATGGGAAGATAACGAGGCTTCTGTCTTAAGTTATCAGACTCTGGCCACTTAGAGGCTAGAACTGCAAGAAATGGAATGTACAAACTCTCACTTAACTTTATCATTCTGATACCAGTTGTCACAATTCTTTATTTCATGCTGTCCCAAGTAGTAGGACCATCATGACATAGAAAGCAAGTCATTGAGGCTGAATGTCCCATGGGTCTTTAACTCAACAGACATAATGCTAATGACAGGAAACACAATTGCAAGGACTTGAAACCTCTGGATGTGGGCACAGATACTGTTGACTTCAAGCATAATCAACTTCTGGTTTCATATGGTTGGCCCAGTCTAGGACCGAGTACTTAGATTCTTTCTTTCGTTTGCACTTAAACTTCTAATGGATTTCTTGGACTTTACACATAACATATACATGTGCTGATGACCACATTTATATTTCCTAGCATCAGGTTCTTCTCCAAGCTGCTATAATACAACTACCCACTTCATAGTTTCATTTAAATATATATAATCTGAGTCCTCTTTGGAGTTCACAACCCCTTCCAACCCCTGACAATGTTCCTCTATCATCAGTGTCCTGTGTCTGCATTGGCCTCTGATTGATTGCTCTGCTTCTGCCCTTAACCCTACCAACACCCAGAAAAATCATTAATTTACCTGAGCATATTATTCTCCACTCAAGACTATAACCACCTTTAAGTTTTTAAATATTATTCTGAGAGTAATCCTGACACCATACAGTAGTTTTATATGCTCCTCCTATCTCTGAAGCATTTTTCTTCTCCTCTACTGACCTCATCTGTTGTAAGGAGGCCGCTTGTTGGTTCCCGGCTGCTCAGCCCTGAAATAATCACACAGAAGCTGTATTAATTAAATCACTGTTTGGCCCATTAGCTCTATCTTTTTATTCGCTAACACTTATATCTTAATTTAACACATTTCTAGTAATCTGTGTATCATCACATGGCTGTGGTTTATGGGTTAAAGTTCTGTCTGGCTCCCTCAGGGCTACATGGCTTCTCTCTTGACTGAGCCTTCCTTCTCCCAGCATTCAGTTTAGTTTTCACAGCCTACTTAAGTTCTGCCTTATCAACAGGACAATGCAGTTTCTTTATTCACCAATGGTATTCACAGCATACAGAGGGGAATCCCACATCACCCATGCATTCTGGCACAGGAAAAATAGGATCCACTGATTTCAACAAGCTCAACATAGATGTTGCTATGATGAGGTCTCTGCCAGAAGCAGATCCTCAGCTTCCATGAATAGAACTAGTTTATTTTATAGGAAACTCTGGAATAGCACTGCTTGGACACGAGGAAATGACTCCTCAGGAAACTGGTAGATGTGTATGCTGTTCGTGGGTGGTACCAATCCCACAGAACAATTCTACAACCTTGCTATTTAAGGTATAGCCTGAAGGCCCCCTGCATTGGCTTTGCCTAGGAGTTTGTTAGAGAATCCCAAGACTCCCCTGAGATGTACTGGCTCAGAACGTGCACCTGAACAAGCATTTCAGAGATTCCTTGCCCTAGTCAGTATTTGAGAAGCATGCTCCCGCAGGCAGTGAAAAATCTGAGTTATCCTAGCCAAAGGTAGGCAGCCCAGGGTGCTTGCTCAGTGATTCCTTAGCTGATTAGGTGATTCCTGTTTGGGGGGACTGTTAGAGCATGCAAAATGTAGGACTTAGTGTGATCTCTAGTCCAGAAACAAAGGCCTGCAGGAACTGGGCCACAGGTGTTGCAGCAGTCACCTTCAGAGCTGTGAAGGTTTTATACTCAGGACCCATAGCATTTACTGCTGAGCTTAACTCTCTTTCATTGGCTGACCTTTTCACCTAAAATACCCTTCCCTCTGGTATTCATGTACTAAATCTCACCTCTTTTCAGTCTTTCTGAAATCTCACAGTCTTGGTGAGATTTACCAGTACTTGATTTTGCTAGCGAGCTGTGTGTGCCTACTCAGCATTCCCCAGTCCTCATTACTTTGCTCTTCACTTGCTTTACTTAATTGTACTTGGACTTTCTGATTCATGTATAATCTGTTTGCTTAATGTGCTAGCTACCTGCAGTAAGTTTAGCTTTCTCTGCATCAGAAGGGAATACAGACAACCAGAGTTTGGTTTCCAGCACACGTATGCTAGCTCACAACCTCCTCTAACTCTAGTTCCAGGGGATGTGATACCCTCTTATGGCACCCATGAGTACTATACTCATATGTACACACACACAGACACACACACAATCAATAAATTTTTAAATAAATACATATTTCTAGGTCATGAATGTCTTACCTGTGATTTTTTTTAATACAAAGTATGTCTTTATGTCTTTACTTACAAATGTAGTTAACATGTAGTTGGCATTTAGATTGTTTTCTGGTTTCGATTTATGATTATAGATAATGAGGACATAAGCTTCTCTCTTTAAGTCAGTTTTATCTGAAGTATTTTAAGATAGATTCCTAAAAATTAAAATGCCTAAATACGGACTCAAAATACAACTGCCAGGACTCTTTTAGTAATATGTTTCCCATTCTTTGAGAATTTTGTCTGCACAGGTGATAAGCTTCTACTAAGTTCATCTTTCACTTCTCACCTCCACATCTTCTGGAGTTTGCTCTCTCCATCTCTACTCCATGTCATCCTTTTTCTTTAATAACCCACCAAGTCCAATTTGAGCTCATATAGTGAGAGGGAGCATCTACTGTAACAAGTCAACATACCAGTGGCCAAACTCCTAAGGATAACCTACTCTCCCAACTCTAGCAGCCATTAACTGTCAATTATTCCTCTGATATAGGTGGAAGAACATGAGATCCTCCCTCTCCATGCTGGAAAGTCAACTGGCTTGATATTGTGCAGACTTTGTGCAGGCAACCATAACTGCTGTGAGTTCTTCACAGATACATACAGTATATGTTCAACAGATTTTGCAAGTACGTACCTCTAGCCAGGCATGAGCAAATCTCCCAGACCTTCCCTCAACTAGAACAATGTTGCAAAGATAGAGAGAGTGGTTCTACACCAAACTATCCACAGTCATGGCTTTTGAACACATAATTCTGTAACTGTGGAGAGGATACTTATCTGCATTTCTTCTTCTTTATGTGTTAAGTGGGATGATGACAGTAATAGTTAATGTTATAGGGTTATTTTGAGGGTACAATTACTTAATATAGATTGAGAATTAAGATGGGAAAACGTGATTTAATAAATACCCTACAACTTCTAGCTCTTAAGCTATTGAGATCATTTTTAATTTGGTGAGTGAGTAAAGGGTACCTTGACTTTCTTTTACTTTTCATTCTTAAATTTTCACGTGTTGAAATTTTCTCTTTGTATTTGACTTTTGTATTTTATCTTGGACAATTTTTTCTATTTGAGTTTTCTCATTGAACAATATAATAGTAATCTTTATTTTGTATAAATATTTTCCTAATTTAATGCTTTCTATTTATTTATTATTGGTGCCTTTAAATTATTTGTTCTATTTAAATTCTATATATTATGTTTATATTACATATACATCTATATAATACTTTACTGTAAAGTATTCTCATTTAGAAGATTTTTATTTAAAAGGAGTTTATCATAATAAGATATATATCAGAACATCATATGCCAGTAATATACCTCACTATTTTAAGTAAGTAATGCATGTTTTAAAAAAATTCTGGATATAAAATATATATATCCCCTCAAAATGAGGAATGTGTTGTTGCCTTTGGCATTGTATACATGGGTCATGGGTCATGGATAGCTTGTATACATTTAAAAATAAATATTAGTGGCATTGAATAAAAATAAGCTATGTTTTGGAAGTTTGAAGACTTTTTTAAACATTGCTAACTATTCTTTTTTATTTTTATTTTTGAATTTCATTTTACATTCCAATCACAGTTCTCCCTCCCACCCCTCCTTCCACCCACCCTCTCATCTCACTCCCAGTCCACACCTATCTACTCCTCCCACAGGGTAAGGGCTCCCATAGGGAATCAACAAAGCTAGGTAGCAAGGAGGACCCTAAGAGGGACACATGGATCGCTGTGGGGAGGGGAATTAGATGAGATCTCCTGGGTAAACTGGGGGTAAGGGGAAGTGGTAAAGGGGAGGGTATGGGGATGAAAATATGAAGAAATGGGATGGTCAAGTTGGGGGGAGGGATGGGATTTAGAAGATTTTTATTAAGATAATCAGAAAGAGGGTTACCTATGTTTTAGATTTTGTTTTTATTTTGATGGTTTATTTTGCTGCTTTGTCTCCTTAAAATGGATTATGGTATATGTGGAGGCCCAAAAATGTGAGCCTATATCCACCTTGTCTGAAGGTCAGAGAGTTTCAGCTTGCTCAAAGTTGTTGCCATTC
>LOJH01052039.1:0-12417 GCA_001685095.1 Ellobius talpinus
GGGGGCCCTTAAGAGGCACCTCCCAGACTAGTTGAGATTCAGACTCTTGTCTGCATGCAGAGCGACTTCAATCGAACTCAAGGACCGGTGCTGGGGTTGGATCTGAGACCCAGGCAGCCAAGGGACCTTAGACAGCCAGAGTCTAAAAGTCAGGTGACCCAACAAAGCCAGTTATCCCCAAACCTGAGTATGGAGGCGGAGGCAGTTAGCTGAAGAGGATGTAAATAGTATTCATTTCTTACCAGCTGGGTGAATAATTGCATCTTCCCAGGAAACCTGCCTCAGAGACAAGCTGCCTGTTCCTGAGGATGCGCTACCCACGCAGAAACCCAGGTGGATACGGTTTGATAGCACCAGCTGCATCTGCTCTGTGGCACTGGGGAGGACAGACCCGAGAGGGAAGGATCCCTGTCCAAGGGCTGGGGAAGCAGATTTAGGGAGAGCTCTTTCTTCTCCTGACTTCCAAGGAGGGGACAACAGAAAATTACAGTCACATGCTGTACAGCATTTCAGGAAGCAGCAGACAGCACACAAGATGGAGGTCTCACAGAGTCTGTGCCGAGGGACACTGCAACTGTCCTGGTGTGGAAGTATACTTGTGATGTTCACATGGCTTTAAAAATCCAGCAGTGTAGTTCTCAGGCCTATGAGTCAGCCGTAAGGATGGCCCTTTCTTTGGCCTTTTATGTGAACCTGAAATGTTTATACCCGTCTTCAGCCGGGCTCTGTAGGACATGGGGTTTTGGTTTCTTTTGGGGTAGAAGAATTGAAAGCCAGCTACATGCTTGCTCCTCTGATGTACAGTGAGCCAGCTGAGACCAGAACAGGGGCTCCCTTTGTTCAAGATGCTAATCCCACTAAGCAGTACTGACTTGCCCAGGCCACCGGTAGAAAGGCTGCTACATCCTTGACCGTCTGAACGTCTAACAGTGACATCATTGTAACCAGAACAGCCCCGAAGAGAAGTGGGCAGGAGCTTCCATGTGTCTAATTTTTATGGCATTTTGCCTCTAAGAGCCAGAAGTATTTTCTTGCCTTACAAAGAAGGGACTTGATAAATGCAAGGTTTTAGTGTTGATAACATCCTTCCAATACGCACATTTGATTGAGCATCAGAAGCCCAGTGTATGGGACATGGGCATAGTGTGCATACTGATGCCTCCAGCTAGGGACAGGGGAATGAAGGGAACAGTCAAAAAGTGGGGATAGGCGCACTGATCCCCCCCAAGGATCCGCTCCACGCCAAGGCCCTGACTTGTAAATGGAATCAGGAGTAAGAGTCACGCACTCAGGTTGCCCTGAGGTTTACTTCAGATGAGTACGTCTTAAAGAGAGCTACAACCATTTTGCTGCTATGTTATAATAGCACATAAGTCTATTGGGTAGTGGGAATTAATGTGAGGTTAAGAGGAAGTCAAGCCATGGTGGTGATAGCATAACTACCATTGGGGAATGTTCCCAAATGCCAGCTAAGCTGGTTGCTTGATGAATTCCCTTCCTAGCTCAGAAAGCCCAAGGTTGTCTCAGCCCACTCCCAATCTCCTTTCCTTCTTCATGAGGTCTGGACCCTCCCCCAAGCTGGACTCAGCCTCTGGCATCTTCCTCTGCCAAGCCCTATAGCTTGCCAGGAGGTCAGATCCAAAACACTACTGCAACAGCAATAGCAAAGGCTGAGCAAACAGCTCCAAAACGACGATGAAAACCTGAACTATGGCAGTGGACAGCCTGTCTGGGAATACCACCAGCATGATAAGTCATAACAACGGGGCTCCAGGTTTCCAGGTCAGGAGCCGAGCTGGCAGGGGTGGTGCAAGGGTTGCCAGGACAGTCGCCTTCTTGGTTTCTGAAGAGTAATGACTTTTATATTACTATGAAGGTTTCTAAGACCATGAGGAAAAGCCACTGGGAGAGAGATGGCTCAATGGTAAAAAGGACTTCTTTCTTCTCAGTTAAGAGAACCTGAGTTCAGATCTTAGCATCCACAGTGGGTGGCTCACAGATTCCAGTAACTCCAGCTCTAAGGAATCCAATACCCTCCTCTGGCCTCTGAAGGCACCTGCATATGCGTGTGCATACATGCACAGACATAAACACGCAGACACACCAATAGCAAATAAAAAAGTAAAACCATAGGAAAACAATGTGAAGGCAGGACTGCAAGGCCTGATGGCTTCCAAAAGCTGTCACATTAAAAAATAGTAAGTGAGAAAATGCATAGCTCGATAAAAACAATACAAAAATAATAATAAACTTTTCTGTACACCCTTCAGTGAGGTCCTGCCTCTCCTTCAAAGCACCTGGTCTTGTGCTCAGACCAGAAAGGACTCTAAGTTCTGCATGGCAACAAGAGTTCAATGACCCTTCACCCATTACATGAGTTAGTGTTACGTTGCTGACAAAATACGCCTGAGACAGACAAGTTAATGAAGGAAAGATTTGGGGGGTGGGGCTCGTGGTTTCAGAACTTTCGGTCCATGCTCCACTGCTTTTAGGAGTGTTCTCTGAGCAGGACTTCTTAGAAGGAGACCCCGAGTGCACTGGCTCAGGGCACCAGGAAAAAGAAAAGAGGGCGTTTTATAACAGGCAGAGAGAATGCCATGCCAAAAGGACATATGCAAGAAAGCTGCTCAATTCACAGTGGCCACGAAGCAGGGGACAAAATAGGTAGGGCCCAGGTGCAAGAAATAACCTCAAAGGGTCCTCAGCTCCCAGCAAACTTCAACTCGGCCTGCTTTCCTAACAGCCCACTCAGCTATGAGCTCATCAGTGGATCAATCCACCAACTTGGGAACAGGCTTTGGACACAGGAGCATGAAGGATACTTCCATCCAAACTGTGACCACTGCCTACCTGGACATAATATTGGTACCGAAGGTATCAGATGGCCCCTGTGCTGAAGAAGCAGTGGCTTGTGGGGTGAGCAGGAACTCCAGAGGAACACAGAACAGCAGAAGGACCACTATCACTAAAGCCTCCCTCCTCACCATCCCGTCACAGCCACTGGTTCCCTGGAGCAGCTTCTTGTAGTTGGGGAACTTGCAGCTCGGGCTTCTAATGTGCACCTCTAGCAGAGAACCAGCCTGCCGTGTCTTCAAACTGTCTTCCTGGTTTAGCTTTCCTTCTCTTCCTTCCTTCATCCCTAAGCCTGGGTCACGCCATCTCATTCTGGGATGCTTAAAATGGTCACAATGTGACATTCTCAGGACAGCCAAACTCCTTTCTAGTCTTCTAGAAACTCTTCCTAAACTGCTCCAGAAAAGCATTAAACTCTCTTATTCTCAGGGTATCCAAAGCTCAGGCCTCTCGGGCTTCCAGAATCTTTCTAACAACCCAGCCCAACTTCTGGTGCTCATGGGAGCTCTGGACTCTTCACCCACAGCTCCTCCCTGCTCCTCTGCCTCAGGCTGGACTTGTCTCTGGATTCATTTCTTATCCTTTCTCCCTGCAAAGCCCCTCTCACTCCGACTACTCAGTTACTTCTTCTTTAGGTCCACCTATGGCCTCCTCAGTCTTCTTAGGCCTCCAGAATCCCTCCTCTAGCTGAATGTGGCTCTTGCGAGTTTCTGATTGTCTCCTCTGCCTAATTAGCAGACAAGGGATTGGAAATCAGGGTTTCCCTTGGCCTGGACTCCCCAGAATCAGGACAGAGCATCATATATGGATGGGGAGGGTCACAGTTCATACTTGTTGATTTTTCTAAAGTCCAGGGTGGTCTTGAATTGCTGCTAACTCATACCACAAATGCCCGCTGACTGTCACTTACGCCCTGTGGTCTGTGTCAGATCAGCATCTGAAAGAGACAGTCAGAGAAAGCTCTCAGATTGGTGGGAATGAGATAGAGATAGACAGTTTAACGAGCAGCTCCAGGCCAGGATGGCCTGAGGGTACCATGCTAGGGAACAGATAGCATGCTACAAGAGACCATAATGAAGGCACCTAACATAGTTAGGGACATAATGGATGGGCTTCTCTGAGTTAGTACTTTTTAAAATAAGAAAAGGGTGTCTTAAAATAGCTAGAGGAGTTTTAACACAGCTTGATCCTTTGGTAGGAAAACACCGTAGTATTTTTCCATCTACTTAAGACTTTTATGCTGTAAGTCATTATTAATGATAATATAATTGCCTGTGCACACCCATTACCTAGACAGACCTATTTATCCATTTGTCTATATATTCTCCACCTTGATCCAAAAGAGACATACCATGACTTAAGGTCATATCTTGCTTAAGAAGAAGTCATTAGGGAAACTGAGTCAGCTGGACCCAGAAGCACAAGTATGGAACAGAGACAGAGAAAGATGAATTGGCAATAAGTACACCAAGAAGACCTGTTCACTTGCTAATGAGACCACAGTAAAAGCCTGGGGGTGCATTTTCGGTAAGATCTCTTGTAGATTTCCTGCTGAACTGCCTGAGCTGTTTGGGGTGGCGGTGCTCACAAGTGGAGGGCGGGAGGAAGGGGGGGGAGAGAGGAAGGGCCTGGATGCTCCCATACAGAACGCTCCTCCTGGCCACCGGCTCCTTGAGCACCAGTGCTATTCATAGCACTTCCTTTTCAACCAGAATGTGGGAACAATCTGACTGCCAAGCTATTATGAACAAAACGAAGAGGCTGCCTCTATACAAATCCGCACTCCCTTCCTATTCCAGGGAGCCAAAGGGCTCGGGCCCATCCCAGCTGGGTCTTCACACGTGCAATAATCTGGGCAGCACATTCCCCAAATAGAGAGAAGGCAGGATTTATGGGCCACTCATTTCCCTGAACTCAGAGTCATAGCCTGGATGTGCTGGTGCTTTATTATGCTGCTTCTGGGTTATTTATTTAATATTGTTTCATTAAAATTTAAAGAACACAACTGGTTTTGCAAATAAAACATGAAATGCCAGAGTGCAAAAATGGATGGCTAAATTCAACAAATGCTTCCAGTTTCTGAAGGAACTGAAGTGCCATGTCTGTTCATGCAGGAGGATATATCATGTTTTGTGACTAAAGACTTTTCTAGTCACATAGAGACCAGCAAACACAGAGGCATGGAGCTCCCTAGCAAACTGACCATAATCCATCAAAACACCACAGCCGTCCATGCCTGTGCAGAGCAAATGGCCAGACGTCAGCGCCTCATGCTAAGCATTCAAAACAAGATCTCTTCTCTGTTTTCCACGGGGACAGCAAAAGGCTATGGAACACACTCAAGGCCTCAGAACTATTGACGGGTTTGGAAACAGGAAGGCCCTGGCTGCAGTATTCAGCCGCGCTAAATGGCCAGCATTATCCACAGCCCTGCGACATGAGTTAATTGTGCTTGCTGAGCTTTGACGCTGGGAACACTGGGGAAGGCTGTGTGTGATTAGAAGCTGGCCTAATGAGAAGGGCCTCGCTCACACCACATGCCCAGTTTTTGTCCTCAAAGGAGGGTGCCAGTTGGAGAAAAGGGGAGCCTCCAAGGAGAGGCATTTACAGAGAATTCCGAGGGTATGTGATGATCTCCTTATAGCGACTTTGGGGGTAGAGAAGAGATTCCCAGGCAGGATTTAGGCCAAGACACTGGCGAGTGACAGACAAGCAGAACTCTGTTGTCACAGTTGTTCATGGTGAGCTTCGGGCTCTGGGGTGGAGGAATAAGATGTGCCTTTGTAATAAATCCTTCCTGGTCCAGTGCGAATGGCTTCCAGGTACTTACAGGGCTCAATGGCCGAGTATTTCATCTTCCTCTACATTCTGCACAGTAAACAACATAGGCATTGTTAGGCTTTTCAGACTTAAGATGAACCTCATCCAGGTCAGTTTCAAACCCTGAGGCTCATTTTAGGACCCTCCATTATAAACATTAATAAATGAGTCCCATCATTCTTTAGGAAAGCAGAAATCGGTCTTCTCAATGTCTTGGAAAAGCCTCATGATGAGGAGAGTTTGTGGATTCTCAGCACAGCTCAGACATGAAATAAACCCCTCTGAATGGAGGGCTTCATTTGCTAAATCACAAGGTTTCCTTAATTTCTCTTACCTTTATCTTGCTTTTTTATTTTCTTTTTGAGACAGAATCTCTATGTTGTCCAGACTAACCTTGAATTTACAATCCCCCTGCCTCAGTCTCCAGTCTGTTGGAATTACTGGCATGTGCCACCTTGCCAATTCATGTGTAATTTCTTGACTGTCCAAACACGTCATTCTCTTTTACAAAGATCCCAGCAGTCTGGCCACATCCAAATGGCCTTGCTCTTCTGTTTTCAGCCCTGGATGGTTTCCAGTATGGCCTCCTCTGTCACCCACCTCAGTCATTCATCACCACCACAGCAGACTGGCTGCTGAGTTGTGCTTAGAGCTCCAAGCAGATGTGGTACAGAGACCAACTAGCCATTGAGCTCAACCATGACCAAAGACAGAACCTCAGGATCTGCAGGAAATGTGGTCCATCATCTCCAGGGATATTTCTCAGAAGTAGTCTTACTGCTATTGAAAGTCCTCTTCCCTGCTTGATAAGAGTGCATATACAGTTGGCCGTAACTAGTTGCTGTGAAGGCCTCCTGCCTTCCACCTCAGTGACTTTCCTTCTGTCATCCCACATTCTTAAAAACAAAACAAAACAAAAAGATAACTGATTTTATTTTACGTGTTTGAGTGTGTTGCCTGTATGCATATAAGTGCACCACACACATGAAGTTGCCTATGGAGGCCAGAAGAGGGTGTTGGATGCCCTGGAGCTGGAGTTAGAGGTGGTTGTGGGCCTTCTGAGCTAGATGCTAGGAACTTCACTTGGATCCTCTGCAAAAGCCGCGCATGCTCTTCACCCTTGAGCCACTCTCCAGCCCTCATCCTGCATTCCTAGCCCTGGTGTAGACTGCCCTATAAAAACCACAGCTAGCTGCTTACAAATCCCTTTCTCACCAAGCTCTTGAAGGCAGGGGCCCTCACTTACTTGCCTCCAAATCTCCACTGTCCCCAACAAGAGCTGCAAGGAGACCTTCCCCGTCAGCACGTGTGTATCTCACTCTATCAGTCAAGCGGACAAATCTATTTAATTATTCCATAATTCAAAACACATTTCCCCAACTGGCCTGTGAAAATATAGTGAGGGAACCTGCCAAACTGGATCCCTTCTACAACCTCAAGTTTAATATTTCAATAAAAAATGGAGGCTAGCCTAATTTGTGATGATCTCTTGCTTAGTGAACCCATGCTAGGACCCAATCAGTGTCTACCCCCTCTTTATATGTCAGCAAGCTGTCTGTTTGGTGGCCTATTCTATACATTTGCTGGGACTACCACTGAGGTTATCAGCCTGTGTTTTCCAGAATTTACCTCTGAAACCCGGGGTAACAGATGCTGATTCCTGTTTTCTTGCTCAAAGAGTGTTTAAGAGTAGTTCCTCAGCCATGGGTTTAAATTATTTTTGTTGTCTACGACAAATTTTTCTGATCTTAGAGACTTGAGTGCATTTAAAATAATATTGTTCTGGAGAGTCACCCACCTCTTTGGGGCATCTTGACGGGGATGATTCTCAGCTCTGTGCTGACAGACTGGACACAACTACCAAAGCGCTTGAAGTGGATTTACCACAAAGCTAATGAAGCCTCAGATACCCTCATTTTGTATTCTTTTTCTCTTCTTAAAACCAGTCTTCTAAACTGTCTGAGTTGGATCTGCCTCTAGGCTTTATGGTTCTGCTTTTATGCTTCTGCTGCAAACGTTCTTGTGGGTGATGCCATGACCAGCCTACCAAAGCAACAAGTGAAAACCATGGGCATGTCCTCTACATCTACCAAGAGACTGACACCAACCTTCGTCAAGTTGCTTGTTCTTTTGTTCTCTTACAATATGGGGGCACTAATCCTTATTTTGGTGTTAGCCGGAAGTTATTCAATGTTGACTGACTACCAGTACACCCTACCTAAAAGTAATTCGGTAAATAAAATTGAATACTTCTTCACATATGTATGCAGAGAGTCACACCAGTGGAATGAGTATTTGCTCTGTGAAGGAAGTTATCTAATTAACAAGTCCAGAGCAAAGAAAATAAGACTTGCAGCCAGGAGAACTGGCTTCTGAACACATGCCAGGAAGCAGCAGAAAGCTGAGCACACCCTTTAATCCCTTGGAGTCTTAGTTTCCTCATCTGGAAAATAGAGATGCCAACACCTCCTCACGAAGACGCCATGAGAAGTGAGATCCTACATACTAAAATTCTCTGTGAACTTTGGAAGTAATTTATAGATGCAGGGTATTTCTATCACCCTGAAACTATAAAATTATACTCAGCTAACACAATTTTGTAAATTTCAAGACTGTACACACCATTGGGAGGCACGCGGGGCAGGAGCCAAAAAGTCAGAGAATAAAGATGCAAATATTAAATGTTATAACGGGTGTTGTCAACTTACAGAAAATGAGTGCAACATCCAGCTTTAAAGGAACCCAGGCCATGTCCTTGCTGTCTGCGCACACCAGATCCTGGGCTACACTAGTGTCCCAGGATCCTTAGACTTGCCACCTTTCCTTGTCATTTCCAAGCACACTCCCACAATCCCTTCGTTAATAGCCAGCTCTGCTGACGCCCAGCTTCCAACCCAGGAAATAATATCTAGATTTGTGAAGTGCTTACACCTGAAAATCTAATAATGACCTATGCTTGAATATGACTTGGGGGTTGTTCCTCCAACCAGAGAAATAACCTTGGGAAACAATGTGAGAAGTCTTCACATCCTTGGGCAGTGTCTGATCAGTCAGCTTTCAGGACTCTGTTGAGTTGGGAGGCAAGGCTGGGCTTTTCTTAGCTCAACAGAACAGCAATTTAAACACAGACTCCTCGCCTTACAATCTGTTGTTTTACAAGGAAGGCCTCATTTCACCAAACCCCCGTGCACAGTGGAGATTCGAGGCGCAGTGGAGACAACTGTGTTCATTACCCCCAGCCCCAGCTAGCAGTTCAGAGAGGAATTCTGCTACAGTTCATTATCTCCAGAGTTCCAGCTTCATCCGTCTCCATTAGGAGATACTCTGCCTTTCTGCCAAGAGGTAGAGACAGTGAGCAACTCTGTTCCCTGTCACAGGTACTGCTGCTCACACCGGCCTCCTTGCCAAGGACCGCTCCATTGGGCAGAAGCCCGCCTTCCTCATCTGACGGATGGCTGCCCATCTGAGGCAGCCCTCTGACATCCTGAGACAGTGGTCAACTCTCTTCTAGCTTGCATTAGTGTATACAACTTTTCATTCCTGCCATGGAGAATTGGAATGGAAGTGTTTCCTCACCTCACATTACCTTGGTCCCCCAAAGGGTTGAGCCTGGGTGTTTAACTCACTATGTGAAGCAGTTACACCGCCCCCTCCACCTCACTATTAGCCCATGATTTTGAAAGAAAAGAAGGAAGCAAAGAAATCTAGGTCGACTATAGGCAGAAGGAAGAGTAAAAAAGGAAAATAAAGATATGGTGTAGTCATGGTGTCAGGGGAGTGGAGGTTGGAAGTAGGGCTGTGGGAGGTGGGAGCATTGGACAGGGAACCAGCAACCTTCCAAAGAGGGCAGACTGCAGGTCTGTGGGCCTGGGACATGCATGTAATCACCATAAAAAGCTCCCCAACAAATCCCTACTTTTATGTAAAAATCTAGAAAATAAAATTAAACATATCTATGCTTAAGACTCCATGGGGTCCCCTCCCGGCTTGACTTTTATCATTTTCCCCTTCTCTAAATTCATTAGAGAAGTTAAAACAAAAAACAGAGACTGTTTAGAATGAAAAGCTCTGCCAGGATAAACAGCGTGGGTGTGTGAGCAGCCGGTCTACTAAGGGGTGAAGGCCCCCTTGCCCCTCATGGGCAGATCTTTAGTCATTGTTGAACGAGAGGGTCAGGAACCGGAACTCCAGAATTTAACACAGGACCACTGCAGCAGGCACCTTTCTCAGGGTACAGCAGACTAGGCCATCATTCCCAGCAGGTAGTCCTGTTCTGCTGGAGTGGTCTGCTCATGGGCCACTGGGGTACCCAGGAACTTCCCACACAGGGAAGGGTGGGGAAGGATAGAGAGGAAGCTTCTAGCCATCCGTGACTATTATTGGCTGCTTCAGCTCCTCCAACCTTCAGTGAGAATGACTCTCAGGTAAGGCTGCCTCTGTCTTCCAGAGCACACCACAGTGGGGCTCCCCTCCATACCTCTTCACCAGCCCCCACTGTTCCTGAAAATGCCTTCTATTGAATCATGTTCAACCTGGTTCTTCCTCTTGCCAGGAGCCTCTGGAGAACTTAAGACATCCTGGAGATCTGTGAGGGCGTGAGTAGGGTGTTTCCAACAACTGGCGGGGTTAGAGAAAACACATGGGCCTGACACAGGGTCCTATGTCTTGTGATAATAAAAGGTGTGTGTGTGTGTGTGTGTGTGTGAGTGAGTGCACTCATGTGTGCACATGTAGGCATATGCTTTCCCGTCTTCTGGTAAGGATTGCATTGCACTGTGTGTCTTTCACATATTAGCAACATAACTAAAGAGCAGTGCGGTATTTTATTCTAAAATGTGTTTTCTTTATATTATTCTAACTTTAGTACATGACAGAATAGCTTTGACAGGAAATAAAATAAATGAAAACACAGTTTAAAGAAAATGGTACTATGTGAGCCTCTAGTGAGGACACAGAGAAAGGGAGGTAGATGGGAGGCGTCTCCTCTCGGGCTCAGTCTGTCCTTCTGTCCTGAGCCATGCAGGTCAGTCCTGTGAGGGTTTGGTATGTCCCTGCCTCCCTGCTGCTAATGCATCTAATTCGTGCAGCAACCTCATGGGAGATCTCATGACCACTTTCATTTTACGCATGTGGAAACTGAGGCACGATTTGCAACGTACAACAACACAAACCCTTGTTTTGTTACTAATAAGGCACATGCAGTTATGAGAATCAAACTGTATCTAAACATTCTGCCAATTCCATGACACCAATATTATCATTACATTGGAATTAATAGCTCCTATAGGGGCTGGGGACTGTTAGGTCTCAAGCCTGGGACTAATAGCTGAGGTGTCTATTTAGCATATCAAAGCGGACCTGGCTGCCAGGTTCTCCCAGCATCCTTCAGGTATGACTGGCAGGCCCCACTCCCTACCCTAAATTTCTCCAGGCCGGGGTGGTGGTGGTGGTGGTGGTGGTGGTGTTGGGCTGCCCTTCTGTATTTAATCCAGCCCTTTTGCTTACCCTCTACCCTCCCGGTTTCCCAGCTTTCCCTCCCCCACCCACCTCCTCATGAGGCTCAGAGTCTGGACTCTCCCAGCAGTCCCTGCCCCTGGCTCTGCTCTCCCTCATATCTGCAGTACACCTCCTCCCCCACCATACCTAGAGGCAGTCATGCCCTGCCTTTCTTTTCTTTTTTTTTATTCAAGACCAGCTTTGTTATAGTCTTTCCTTAGAACTCTTACAAAACAACAAAGTCATATTTTGGGCCTGGGAAGCCAGGAGGTTTGTTTGCCTGGCGTTTGCTAATTTCTCTCTGCTTGCAGTCACAGCCGTCATCTGAATTTGATACCTTTCTTCTACTTCCTGGTCACACCTGCAGGGCTGGCAAGGAGGTTCCCAGGGTGCTCCAGGAGACTCCTGGGGAGCTCCAAGAGGCTCCCGGGGTGCTCCAGATAAGTCCCAGGGTGCTCCAGAGGGTCCCCAGGGGGTTCTTAGGGTGTTCCAAGAGACTTCCAGGATGCTCCAGGAGACTCCTGGGGGCTCCAGGAGGTCCCGGGGTGCTCCAGGAGGTTCTTGGGGTGCTCCAAGAGGGGTGCTCCAGAAGGCCCAGGTGAGGGTCTGCCCTCAGCTACAGCTGAGTCAAATTGTGTCTCTAGAAAGCATAGAAAAATCCTGATTCCACTGCCAGCAAATGGGATCTTATTTAGAAATAGAGTCTTTGAATCAGATACCCACCCCAGCCCTTGATAAGAGGGCAGGGCACCCCCACCCCACTCCCTTGTCAAAACTGGGGGTGGGGGTGCTCGGGCTAGATGACCAATCCACAGGCTGGCCTGGGTCAGGGACTAGGACTCTTTCATAGACAATAGACAATGGAAAGTTGTACTGGGTAGTGGGTTCTGCTTCCAAAGTTCACACAGAGCTGATACCCGCCTGCCATTTCAGGATGTATGCAAAATGAGTAAGCAAAGAGAATGCTGAACAAGCAAAAGCAAGTGGACTGGAGAGAAGAAAGTTGGGGGGCGGGAGAGCTTGTCCTTTCCTGGGTCCCAGTCAGGCATACCTTTTTTGTATCTGTCCCTCCTCTTTCCCCTCTTTCCCTCTGTAATGGTTGTTCTGTCACTTTAAGAGACAAGCCACGCCCACTCCCTCCCCCCATCCGCTGAGGCAGGCTGATCTTCAGCTTCCGGCCTGAGCTTGCTCTTTTTTCGGTCTTCCTCTGGGAGAGGCAGCTTCGCTTCTGCCTCTCTCCCCACTTCT
>LOJH01052040.1:0-12416 GCA_001685095.1 Ellobius talpinus
GGCCAGGCAGTGTTTAAATGAATACAGTTTCCATGTAATTATTTTGGGCATAAGTTAGCCAGGCAGCTGGGATCCGGGTGGGAACACAGCCTGCCGCTCTTTTTACTACACTAATCTTTTTTTTTGGTGGTGATGCAGATTAAACTCAAGCCTCATGTATACTAAGCATGCACTCTATTACTATGTTAGCTCTATAGCCCTATAAGGCTTATAAAAAGCACCAACTAATTGCAAGACATCTGCTGTGTGAAGTACAATGAAAGGCTTGGGCTTGTTAAGGGAAGCACCGTGTAGAGAGAAGTCTAGTTATTAGAGCCTGGGTAGAGCGCTCTGGTTTCTGCATTTCAGGAATGGTCATATTGGTCTCTCCTTGCTGAAACTGACCATGAGTGGTTATTGTGGTCATGGTATTCAAAAGATCAGGCACTGGTGGTTTTAGCAAATAATTCTAATTATAGGCACATGAATATAGTGGCTCCTCATGCATGAGAAATTATAGCCCAATCAAGATAATGTGGTTTTTAATTGTGTTTTAAGAATTTTTTTTAGAAAATTATGCAGGGTGGTTTATACTATAATTTTTTTAACTCTTCTATTTTATTATGGTCAGAAGTACCAACTACCCAATTCCGATGAGGCATGGAATACTTTCCTTACTACTGTACATGTAGTCCAATATAAACAAATTCTCGCCAGATTTTGTGAGAGGGGCACTGTATTCATGTCCTATTGCTTCTCTCTCTCTCTCTCTTTCTCTCTCATCTATCTATCTATCTCTATCTATCTATCCACATATCTATGTGTGCATGGGGAGACCAAAAGGGGGCACTGGATGCCTCTGTGCTGGAGTTGCAGCTGTTTGCAGAACACTCATCTTATACATTTGTTTAGGAATCTGAACTCAGTTCCTTATGCTTGGCCAGTCAGTACTCTTAACCATTGAATCATCTCTCCGGCATCAGCAAGGTATTAGTCCCTGGACCCCTGAATATCTAAATTTGCAGATGTGCAAGACTGATAGAAAACAATAGTATCTAACTTTGGCCTGCCTTCATTTGATTTCAATGCTTATGTAAATTTTATGAAAATGTTTGTTAGATTAGTGAGGCAAGGAAGGAAAAAGTCTGTACAAAAAGCAGTCAGTACAGATGCATTGTTTTAAATACTCCCAAAGTTCTGTTTCATGTGCAGATGTGGAATCTGTAAATATGTGAATCTAATGGAGTGTACGTGTTTGAATGTGTATTAGGTTCTGCTTGTGTATAGTCTCATATATATTTCTTTGTATACTTTTGTATTTGTTAATACACATGAAATTGCTATTGTGTTATGTTCTTAGGTGAATCACAACCTTTTGCAAACATTATAGTTATGTAGAAAGATAAGATGTCCTTTTCTCCACAGAAAGCTTATGTATGTATTATTTATACCACTAATAATAGCTGTTATTATTATTTGGTTACTTTGAGACCAGATCTCTCTATGCAGCTTTGTCTGTTTTGGAACTTACTGTGTACTGCCCTCAATTGCTAGGATTAATGGCATGTAGCACCATGCTTGGTACTTATGGATTTGTTTTGACACATCATTGACTTCAACCTAATTTCCAATGTGGCATAATTTTGACAACTAATGAGTTTATGTGACCAAACTGTACTGTTCATGATACATGCCTTCCATTTTGTTTGGAAAAATTAAAAAATTTCAAAATAAACTTTGACTAAAAAGAAGAAAACAACATAAAATAATTATTTCATTTTTTCAAATATTAAAGTTTGAATTATAGTAAGAATTTCCTCTTGACTCAGTTAAGGTAGACCTAGGTACTTGATAATCATTCATAATTGTAGAAGAAATCACCTTAATATTTCAACAAGTGCAAAATCCTTTCGATGGCCAAAACAATTGTCTTGAACTATCTAAAGTAGAATGAAATAACACTAAAATTTAAAATCAAATTTAAAATAAACAATAATAAAAATTAGAAAGAAATGGAGGCAAAGAAGGCTGGAATCACCATACTGCCAGGTTTCTTCTCCCAAGGGTCAGCTGTGGCATTTTTATTCAAGGTAATTGTTTGGTTTATAAATGGAGCCATCTTATGCAGCATCTGCAGTAGACTGGACATCTCAGCTCCTAGCAGTGAGAAGGAGATGCTCTTCTGAGACCTTGCAGTAGACTGCACATCTCAGCTCCTAGCAGTGAGAACATGATGCTCTTCTGACACCTTGCAGTAGACTGCGCATCTCAGCTCCTAGTAGTGAGAACATGATGCTCTTCTGAGACCCTGCAGTAGACTGGACATCCCTAGTAGTGGGAACATGATGCTCTTTTGGGACCCTGGGGCTCCCATCCTATTACTCTTACTGCTCACTAACTTCAGGTTTGACAAGTACTGTGTTCTTCTTTCCATTAGTGCTTTTCTTCTTTATAACCCATAATTTCATACTTCACAGCATCTTGTGCTGCTGGCTTTTGCATATTCCCCAACTCTTCGATTATCTACCAGTCTGAAATCTTTGGAGTTGGGTTTCTTCATAAAATTCAGTCAAACAAATTGACTTTAATCATCATGTCTGATGGAGTAGAACTCTTGTTTGCCTCTCATCACCTACTGCATGAGAAGGCAAACTCTTAGCTGTTCAGTCTCAATCAGGATTGTTGGGTCAGAGAAATTATGTGGATGGATATTTGACAAAGCAAACCGGTATCCCTAGATGGAACCCCATCAATGGTTGCTCCTTGAACAAGGCCTGTGCCATGAGGGTCACAGTTTCCCATACATTTGAGAATCAGGTGAAGCTTGCAGCTTTATGGGACCCAGAAGTGCACAGATTTATCCCTGTTCTTATATTTTTTTCAACCTAATCTGAGTACAGTGTCAAGAAAGCAGAGGGTCCCTTTTAACAATGTGAGAATTTTATTTGCACATAGTTTATGAGTCTACCTTCCAAAGACGTAGGGGGCTGTATTTTGAAATCTGTGAACCCTCAGCCTTTCAAGAGTTTATATTAATCTCACATGTTCATTAAGGAAGAGAGAGAACACCCCTGCATTTAATAGCATTGGTTTGCTCGCCAGTCCCAGCTGGAGCTGGCATGCGAGTTGTGTTGCAACATCGCCCTTTCCTTGTTCTTTTGCTAAATTCTCCCCGGTTATTTCCTACACATGGAGAAGAGTAAAGGAGACCACATCTAATCCCTACAAGCCGATGAGTCACCTCTAAGGGTGACTCTGGTAGTCAACAGAATTTGAGCCATTTGGGTGTTTGAGTTAGAAGAGTTTCTGGGCAGTATGCATTTGGAAATTTTTGAATACTTCTTGTATATTAGGTAAAGAAATATGATTTTAAACAAAAGGCTTTTTCAAATTAAGAATATTGAAATTCATTGGCATTTGTAGATCATTGTAAATGTCATCGGATGAAGGAGAGCCATAAATTGTTGAGTAATGGGGCGTACCCACTGGTAACCACAACTGGGAGCGTGTGGAGAGGAAGGAAGAACAGCTTACTTCACAGGAACAGTCAAGTTTGCACGTGTAGTAAATTGACTTTGTGGGTGGGTCACCCGCTAGTTACGAATGTCCTAGAAGTACCACTAGATGTTATTTTAAAGAAGATCGGTTCATATATCATGTCTATAATTACCATACACGTATCTTCTAGCCGCTCCAAGGATGGTAGTGGGCTAATAGTAAATAAACAGCATAGCTCACTCGCAGCAGGTGTGCATTCCATGGAAAGCGTTAGCTGAACAGACGGTAGCATGACTGTTGCAAACAGGAAGCTGAGGAGCTGTAAGTATTGGTGTGAATTCCAGATCATCCCCTTAGCAGATGACCTGGAGAAAATCGTTTTACTTCCAAGGGCTTGCATTTTTATCTGTAGAAGAATAGTAGGAAAATTTACCCTATAAATTGGTATGAAGTCATTATAATATAAGCAAGCAGTCTAGGATATGGCTTTTAGTATGTGTTCAATAAATATTATAGAGATGTTAGGGGAAAAATATGACTCATACATGAACTTTTGCTTATTTAGAGGGAGACGAAACATAACAAGCCTGTTGGGGTTAGATGCCTGGAAAGAAATTAGTAGGGAGGAAGAATTAATTCTAACTTTGGTGTTCAGAAAATCATTGGGGCTTTTGACCATACATTATAAAAAGGAAGGCGCCACATAGTTCCAAAAATTTTGGCCATTCTATATTTTCCTATAATGCACATTACTTTTGTCTTGCAAAAAGAAGACGCTGACCATAGAAGTTGTTAGTGGTAGCATGGCTGTGGTGCAGACTCAGTTCTCTAAGCAAGACTTCCAGGTACATAATGAAGTCAGAGTGACTTTTGAAATTATTAAGACCCTTTGATGTGTTCAGAGTTTGAGGTGACAGGTCCAGGAAGCTACTGAAATGTCTCTTTGGATGCTGTAGTTTTCTTCCAACAGTCTGTTTCAATTCCCATCCCATTTATCACCGGTGATTTGCTCACCTAGTGGTCAGCAGATGGAACTAAGGGCTGTTTCTGCGGGCAAATGCTTTGGAAGAAAGGAAAGCAGGAATTGCTGGAGGTTTTCCCCCTTGAGTCTTGTCACTGTGCCCAGTTGTCTAGAGCCATTAGATGTCATTTGTCCAACATTCAGTTTGACATATCTCCAGTAGTATATGTACTGCTGCTAAGAAAGACTCATACCCATCACATCATGTAATGATGTCATATTTTTGTTTTACTTAAAAGTTACTTATTACTAAGGGTGCGAGTGTGTGTGTGTGTGTGTGTGTGTGTGTGTGTGTGTACATGTGTGCCACACTGTAATATGGAGGTCAGAGGAAAACTGAGTGAGTCAATTCTCTCCTACTTTTATATGGGTTCTGGGGATTAAACTAAGGTTGCCAGGCTTTCTGGACAAGCATATTCACCACAATACAAATGAGCCATCTCATCAAACCAAATACTTTTATTCTAAAATTTTCATTTCATAGTATTTTAAGTAGGTAGTTTATATGGAGGAATATAATTTTCCTTATTATATTTTCTAGTTATATAAAATGCTAATTTTTTGAAGAAATTTATTCAAAGAAGTTCTTGGCAAATACTCTTTGAGATACCTTCGAATTACGATCAACTCTTTAGATAAACTTTTAAACTCAGGAGTCTTTGATGGTTACCAAAAATAGCGTCTGTGTCATCAAGAATGTTGGCTGTACAGCATGTCTCTTCCCCTTTTTAAAATGATTGCTATCACTTATTTTTATATTTGAAAATGTTCTATTTCAAACCGACACATAATAATTGTACATATCTATGAGATGAAATGTGACATTGTATGGCATGTCCACAATATGCAATGATCAGATTGGGGTAATTATTGAATAAATAATCTCAGATATTGATTTTTTTTGCTTGGTGGGGCGATTCCAAACCTCTTTGAGGGCTACTTTGACTTTTATAATGAATTGATATAAGCCACAGTCCCTTGTGATCCAAAGACTCTCACTAGAAGTCACTCTCTGAGCAGCACCTATAGTATAATGCATTGATTTAATAGTGGCATTGCTGGATGACACAGTAGCATTCATGGCTTTTCCTGACAAAATTACACACTGCTTTTCACAGTGGCTGCACTTACTAAATTTCTACAAATAACACCATAGTATTGCACTTTATTTACCTCCTCATTAGCGTCTGTTGCTTTGTTTCTTTCTGATAATAGTTACTCTAACCAGGCTAAAATTATATCTCAGCATTCTTTTGATTTGTATCTTCTGATAATCCATGATATGGGATATTTTTATATATGTTTTGGAAATTTGTGTTTATTCTTTTGAGAAGATTCATTTGATCATATTCAAATCATTTGACCCTTTATTTACAGGATTCTTTTTTGTTCATGTTTTGAGTTCCCTGGATCTTGCAGATATGAATCTCTTCTGCGATAAAGGGCCTGCTGATGTCTTCTCCTATTACAGTGTAGTATTAGTACTCAAGAGTGTTTCCCTGTCTCACAAATTCTCTTTCAATGACATCTATTCTGTAGACTTTATGTGTGTACTCTTTGTCTTATGAACCAGTATCAAAAGACAGTTTTCAGATAGCTGCAAGGATTCATACTGCCTTAAAACTTTTATTCACTGAGATTTTTTTTTAAAATAAAATCAGGAAAAGTGTTCGAAGCCTACACTTTCTTGTAGAATTCTCACCCTAAAGGCTACAGTGCATTTGCTGAAAGCCATTTTACTGGTAAAAATGTGCTTGGTTCCCCAGGTAATTTAAGAGGAAATTTCAGTTTCAAATTACATGACATTAAATCAAAGAAGTGGCCTTGGAAGATCACCATCTAAGAAAAAATGTGATATTAATATGTCCCTTCTGAATTAAGTTATCTAATCCCAAAGATGTCCATGTGTGTGAACTGGACTACTGTCTGGTACGGGAACAAAGTGAGGCCAATAAATTCATTTAAAGTGTCAGCTTTGGTTTAAACTGCATGAGCTGAGTGGTCCCCAAACAGAAAACCTGATAGCTCAGCCTTTTGCTATTCCAGTTTCTATTACACTCAGCAATAAATGGAGTCCCCACTGGCAGAGTAACCACTTCAGTGATTTCAACTCTCTCAGTGAGTTTGGATAATATACTTCTAGTTATTCTAGTAAAAGAAAAAGCACAAAATAAGACAAATATAATTTACATATTTTTAAAACATTCTGTTGATTTTTAGGAAGGGACAGATCTACTATGTATTATTAATAATGATTTTTTAGGTCATTTAAATTTGTCTTCCCTCTTTTCTTGCTGTATCAGCCATACAAGCTCCCTGTCTTGTATTTACTAAGCTTACTAAGGTCTAATTGTTTTCTTTGTATTTTTCTGGAATAAAAAAATATGCAATCTCCAGGTAAGCTAGGGCCAATCATTTATCTCCTTGCTCGGAGTTCCCTAGAACAACTGCAGAATGCTCAGGGAATATTATACTTAGTGATAGTTAAGACCTGCCTGGAACAGACCAGTACTTATGTCCTTCGAAAGGAATGTAGCACAGTGAGTTAGGGAGTATGCCTTGGATAGCTTGGACTTTGTTCCCTTCTTCCTTGGAAGCACAATGCTTTTCAAAGTGTTAACCCAGCGAGTCAAATTGCACTTGACATATGTGGCTTGGGATTATTGCTTTCTAGAGTCCCTCACTAATGGTGTAAGCAAAGCACGCACAGTTGAGACTCAACCATCGGTAGCTTTCTTGAGTTTTGTGGAGCTGCTCTCAGTCAACCATGGGTTTCTTTTGTTCTTCATGCCTAAGTATAAATAACAATTCCTTTCGTGTGACTAATATTATGGTGTGTTCTGCCTCATGAGGCCCACACTTATGGTAATCGTGATACAGTGAAATCTGTTTCATAGAAAGACTTTCCTAGGTATGAGCAGGCAAGATATTTACTCTTCTCCTTCTGAAGTTCACATAAGACTCATGGATATAAGGGGAAAGACAGTGCTCATATTGGGGTCAAGATTATAGTAAAAAATATTATTATAAAGTTTCATTCACTTAAGATTAAGGTCAGATCAGAAATATAGAGGAAAGAGGCATCATTTCCCTCTGAATTTACTCTTTAGAAATTCAGAAACCACAACATGATCAGAATGTGTACATGGCAGAATGAAGATGCCAGCAGGAAATGGTCCGAGATACTGAGTAGCTTCATGGACTGATTAATTGTCGATTATTGGGTGGCAGGAAGTTTCATGGAAGAGACCAATGTCATGGCAAGATTTTTTATATCATTTTCTTCTCACTGGTTTTGCAAGAAATAAGGAAAGCACTTGTGTTACATGCTATAGGTTGCTTTACCCCATTAGGGATGTATGCTGCAGCAAAGCCAGCTGCACTTGGTAAGACTGGGTAAGAGGATGCACTAGGAGCCAGGGAATGCTGTCATGTGTGCTAAACTGGGTGTGGATGCTAAGCAAGATTCAGCAAGTAGCCTGCTGGAGAGTTCTTCCCTGCCCATCCTAACCCTTCCCCTGGGTAACATTCCTTTTCAAAACCACCTGATGTGGCAGAGCCCTTGTATAGAGCTGCTCCCTGCCCTGAGGTGGTAGAATGGGAATGGGCCAGTATAAGCCAAGTAGGTGCTGTCCTAGGGTATTCCTTTCCATGGTTCTCCAACGGAGAGTGAGTTGCTTCTTTTGGAGACCCTTTTCTGCCCAGGTGTGCCCTGTAGGTCCTGCTGCCTTCCAAGTTCATTATGTTACAGCTGTGCGAAGTGAGGAGTGCAGTTACATAGAAAGTCTATTTGCAAATTGGTGATGTTTGCTTTTGGCAAGAAAATCTGTTTTTGCCTACTATCATAATTCTTCATCTCTTAGGAGTTCAGAATAGTGGTCTAGCAACCATTTGTTTGTACAAGGAAGCTTGCCATTGTGTTTCTTTTATGCATTGTCAGTCAAAACGACACTTGAAAGTTTTAGGCATGACTTAAGCTACTTTCAAAGTAAAGAAAGCTTGGGAATTAAGCCTTTGCAAAGAACATTTACTCACCAGACTCAATAGCCAAGACTTGAAAGTGAAGGAAAACAAAGCCATGCCTTTCCATTCCCCATGGCAACATTTTTCAGCATTACCAAGCAGAGAACTGGACCAAGGCTAATGTTCTTACTGTTAACTTAGACTAACAAAGATGTATAATTTCACTAAAAATTACTTCTCTGTCCAGTTTCATCTGTGTTGTGGTGTACTTATGTAGCTTTCTTAAGAATTTATAATTTAAATGTACAAGTTAATGAAGGTATATTTTAAAATGAAGCATTAAAAACTACTTGCCTTCATTGCCTTATGCAAGTATACTTTCATTGCATGTCATAAAATGGTTTCCTTTATGTTGTGGTTTATTTTAAATCATGTTTACTGGAGCATAATTTTCGGAAAGGAAAGCAATCATCATAATTATGAAAACATCTACACGCATTAGAATGTTATTAAACTGTATATAAAAGTCAATAGACTTTTCTCATTGCTGTGACCAAATACCATACAAAATTAACTCAAAGAAAGAGATTTTTATCTTGGCTCACACTTCAAAGATGCAGTTCATCATGGTCAAGTGTTGGAGGTGGCTGGGCATTGCATCTGCTATCGGGACATTGGGAAAGACCAATGCTAGTGCTCAACTTTGTTTCCTGTTTTCATTCAGTTCGGGAGTCAGCCCAAGGAATGGTGCTGTCTAATGAAGGCCAGTCTTCTTATCTCAACCTCTCTATCTCTCCCAGGCTATCCCAGCAGTTTTGTCTCCCAGCTGATTCTAGTTTCTGTGAAGTTGGCACTCGAGTTAACCATTACTTACATACATTAATTGATAAGAAAAATGTGAGATGTTCAAACACATAGTCATATATTTATATAATGATTTGTATCCAGATTCCCCAAATGAATGTTATGAGATAATGCAGAAATAGATAGCATATTGTCATAAAGAACAATAATGTATAACATAATGATGCAGAAGTCAAGTTACTTATGATGTGGGAATCAAGACTACTGCCAACAAAATTTATTAGGGGAAGAATCGTTCACATGACTGTTGACTTTCTAATTCTTAATCTCTAATTCTACTAAATTTAAAGTATCCTAACCATTGAAATCACAGTCAAGAATCACAGTTCAGTGAAAACAGAGCCTCTAGGCCCAATAAATCCACTGAGAAGATCCTTTTCCAGCTCCCAAATCTTGGACAATGATTCTGACCTGGCACTTCAGTACAATTCTGAATTTTGGGAGAAGTGTGTCTAATCTCTTCTGGATGCTATCCAAGAAGGAGGTGTAAACAGGCACACATTTTTATACCCATGTTAGCAGTGACATTGTGCCTAGACCAAGGCTCAGGGTGTTGTGTTGTATTGATACCTGGTGAAACCGAGGGACTGGTGAAATATAATTTCTCTTCTGTAATGATTAATATTCAGTTTCTAATTGGTTAAACTAAGAAGTGTGTAGTGCATTAATAAGGCATGTCTTCATGCATATCTGTGAGAGAATTTCCAGAGAGTTAGTCAAAGGGAAAAGGCATACCCTGAATATAGGCAGTACCATCCCACAGGGTAGAGTCCTGGACTGATAAAGGAGAAATATAACTGGGCTCCAGCATTCTGCTTCCTGATATCATGAGATTTGAACAAGCAACTGTACACTTTTGCCACCACAGCCCAAAACCAATCTTGCATTCATGTTTTCCTGCCATGATAGAGTGTATCCTCCAATCAGTAACTAGAGTACATTCTTCCCTTAAGTTACTTCTTGTTGGTATTTGACCACAGCAGTGAGAAAAGAAACAGCTACCCATTCTTTACTGTTCTCCATAAGCTCCCTCAGCCTAAAGGTCTTCTTATCAAGGGTGTTAAGAACAGTTTCTGCTTACAACTGTGTAGAGAGTTCAGAACCCTGGTAGTCCATATAATTCAAACAAGTTATTTACACTCTTCCTTTGGATCTTGATGCCATCTTATCTACTCACACTGTAATGCCTGCCTCCCATAGCCCCTGGTGGGCCACTCTGATCTTGAGTGTGAGGATAGGTCCTGTGTGTCCCCTGTGGCCTGCAGTGTCCTTTTCTCCAATGTTATAAATATGTGTGACTTAGAAGGACTACCAATCTTGTCTGTTCAGAGAAACTATCAGATGTTCAGTCATCCCCCAAGCAGGATGAAGGCCACATGATTTTGTGGAGTGTTGTAGCAGAACAAAACCAAGTAGGTCTGACAATGAGCAGACCAAGGCATAGCAGAAGGGTTAGTGAGATTTATGTGATCAGATGGAAGAAAATTCATGTGTGCATTAGAACCAAAGGGCAATGTTTGGCCTTTTTTGATTGACAGTTTCTTCATAATGGAAGAGTGTATGGAGTGTACAAGATCCAGCCTGCTTAAAGAGAAGCTGGGGAGCTCAGTCAGCAGTGAGGACTGACAAGTTAGGAGTTTAGACTTTATCCTAAGAGCAAGAAGAGGAATTGAATACATAAGATATGATGAAGATTGTGTTTGAAATTATTTTGCTTTTAACAGATGGTAAAGGGCATTATAGTTACAGTTTGTGAGCTAATTAGTTGGCTCCTGAAAAGGAGTGTAAATGATGTGTCTTCTTCGAGAGTCTTTTTCTTGAAGACAGACAAGGACTGATTAAGACAGAAATGGGCTGATTAAGAAAATATTGATGAACTAGGATTTAGAGGGTTTAATATTGTTAGGTGTAGGATGAATTCCAGATACAGCAAATAAGAACACAGTGTGCCCAGTTACATTTGCATTCCAGACTGCTAACAAGTGTGTTTTTTAGTATAAATTTATTTCATGGAATATTTAGAGCATGAATTATAACTCTTTATTTTGTTTTATTTGAGATAATTAATTAACTTTATTAAGTCTGTCTTTTCTTATTGAAATTCAAATATAACCCAATGACCTGAAATGTACCTGGCAATCCCAGTTGTTGAGGAATGAAGAGCTTAGAAGTGGAGTTCCTGGTCATAAAAAGGATCCACCCAGAAAACCAAGGTCCCTCCATAGATCTGTCATGAAAGGAAGCATAGTGATCAGGGTGAGAGGTCAGGACCTTCTGATATTGGCTTGTTTTGATGTCAGGTGAAGATAGTTTTATGCATCACTTCCTCTTGCTATGACTGCACACGAGTGCTGTTTCATATTAGTGAAGTTGCCCTGCTCGTCACTGTGGCAATGTTTCTTAATTTTCAAAGGGCAAATAGATTCTGAAAATTAATCTCTAGGTAATAGATCAGAAAAATTAACCTGGGAAGAATCACAGAACAAAAAGTAAAGATAGATGCAGTGTATAAGATAATAGAAGGAAGTCTTAGCCGACACATGCACCATCAAATGGCAATCAAAAACTTTGTAAGATATAAAAGAGAAAGAGCATAAAAGAAAAATGGCTTTACTTTATAAAAGCTAAATTGCTGAAGATGCTGTTAATAGACAAAAATAATTCACAAACTTAGCAAAATATTAAGATATGTGTATCCACAATGGTGTTATCAATAATATTTTAAAAACCTCAAATACCAATAATAAAAGATAAACCAACTTTAAAGTACGGCAAAGTAGAGCAAAGAGAGCTGTTTCACAACAGAAAGCACATCACTAGCCAGAAGGCTCATGGGAATATGATCAGTCTTATCAGTGGTTGGAAAACACCTTTTCCTAAATTTTATTCAGAAGAGGTTACTCTTCTCAATAGAATGAGTAAAATTTCAAAGGCTGAGAGTACTGTGTAGCCTGGGATATGGCACAACTAAAACTCATATTTGCTGGGCAGATGAGTAATTTTTTATAACAAAAATATAAGTCACTGATCTTTTTTTTTTCAAGAAAATAAATGACTTTATTTCTTTTAGGAAATAGATACCAAATTCTCA
>LOJH01052042.1:0-12416 GCA_001685095.1 Ellobius talpinus
GACTCTTTTATACTGCTCCATTCACTTTTCACACATCTGCCCTGGCTGTTTATGATATTTTATTGATATTTTTAAGGCCACTCTCTTGGTCTGCTCCAGTAATTTATGTTCCACTTTGATAGGATAAACTATCATTATAATTTCCCATAAAGTTCATCATGATTAAGGTCAATTTAGTTAGTTAAAATATAAAATTTTTATATTTTCCTCCAAGATATTTTTCAAAACAAAGAAAAAAAAGAGTAATTTTTTCAGCAGTGTGCACATGATTCATACTATGATGTTAACACATGACAGACCTAACGTAGTTCAACTGTGGGGTTGGTTCCTGGAATCACACACACACACACACACACACACACACACACACATACACACACACACCCTGACTTTTCCAATGTGGTAACCACTGTTGTAGAACTTGTCATCCCTACAATAAGCATTTCTGCCACTTTTAGCACTTCTTCTGATGAATATAGTCTAAACAATTCCATTCACTTTTTCCTTTTCTAGAGTGTACTAGCCATCCTGTCTCTGTTCAACTTGTGAATGCAACTGCAAAACTCCTTCCCTATTGCTGCCAGATGCAGTTGTTCATCTCCATTGTAGCCTTTTATCTGAGCTGAACTTCAAATGCTTCACCAAACCTTCTAAAGAAATTCATCCTTTTAGAATTAATGTAGATGTCAGTATACCTAATATATCTGCCTGAGCAGTTTGTTTTCCATAATTACAGATTCCTATAGGCCAGATAAAAACACCTTTAAAAGATTGTATAAAGCATATAGTTCATTTCCTAGAATGTAAGATGTACACATCTAATTTAATAAGTGTTTACAAAGACTTTCTCCCTGAGAAAATTTAGTCTGTCTCTTATGAGCTCTTTCTCTACCAGGTTCCACATTTTGTCTACAGAGACTAGCACATCAGCAATCATAATGTTAACAACTCAAGTCTTAAAGTCTAGCCCAATGCTGTCCCTCTGCAAAGGCCTACCTGAGAAAACTCAAGGCTGCCACAGGAAATTTCTGTTTGTAAATGCTGCTTTGCTTTCATTTTAGCCAGCTCCTACCACCCAACCCCTGTGGGAGGTACGGTTGTCCTGCAACAAGAACCAGTTAGCAGCCCCCAGATAGTCTCAAGTGGACCATCATCTTTTTCTTGGCAATTTTTTTAAAAAAAATTTATTCTCTTAGTCCTGTTGAGTCTTTCTCATATATTTGGTCCATTTAAAATGCCACTCACCTTTGTAAAAAATCAGTTGAATTCAATTCGCCTTGGATCTTTGCACTCTTGCAACAATCCTTTAATACTTCAAATCGGTTGTTTTCCTAATAACTATTCATCTTTAGTTATTTTTGAAAATATGCACTGTGTATCTTACCAATACAGCATTCCCTCTTTTATTTACTTATTTTATTTACAGGCAATAAAATCAGAAAACTAAACCAATTTTGTCACTGGGAATCTATCTCTGGACTTGCTGAAGCTCTTTGGTTCTTACAGTTTCCAAAAACAGAATTTGGATAAATATATATCAGCAGAGTTTGTTTCAGAGTTAAGGGGCAAAAGGGGACAGTTGTTGAAGGGACCATTGTGCCAATTTGTTAATTAGGTGGGCTTTCTATACTCTGGAATAGAAGGATTTTCTCAGGACTCTTCCTACACAGGTGATTGACAGGTCTATTGACTCTTGTGGACAGGGCAAGGTTATGTAATGCCTCCTGCTAGGTTGTTCATTACATGAGGTTTAAGGGTTCTGGGACCAGGGTTAGATAGTTAGCCATTAAAAGACTGAGTAGTTCAGACTCTCATGTCTCTTCCTCTGATCAGAGCTACAGTTCAGGTGCTATTTCTGAAAAGTAACTAGAGCTCTTTTATTCCCATTCTTCTTTTGTGAGCTGTTGATTATGAGCCAGGTGCCATCTATTGTATCTCTCTACAAAACAGTCCAAACTCTCACTCTGGCACACTCGACCTGCTCTTTTAAATCCCTAGCTAATTACCAGTAAACTGTAATTTGATATGAATGTCAGTAGGAGGTAGTGCTACTTGCACCTGGAGGACCTATTCAGCAAAAGAGGCCCCTTTGGCAATATGCCCCTGAGGACCCAGGAACACACCTAGGCAAGAGTGATTTCTGTGAGCAGAAAAGGAAAATGTCAATCAATTCAAAATGATTGAAGAAAAGTATACTTGATAACGTCAAATGACAATTTTAAAAGAAAAATAACATTTGCTGAGAGAGTGCATTTTGTGTTCTATTCTCTGATTATAAGTTTTAACTGCTCTCTTAAACTTAATGGATACTGCCCTTCTACTGCAGTCTCAGGTTTAAAACTTACTGAGATGCTGTGTTACATCCTTGCATTATCGCTGATGACAGAAGTTCGGTACTAACAACTTAAAAATTGTAATACATTTAGGAAATGATAGAAAGATGGGAATGAAGAGGGCATAGGAACAATGGGTTCTTATTCTAAATTATAGTTGGGGTCTCTCACTGCCTTCTTTAGAGTTTCTATTACTATTTGTGGTAGTTTGAATGCAATTGGGCACCATAATCTGATAGGGAGTGGTACTATCAGGAAGTGTGGCTTCGTTGGAGTGAATAGGGCCTTGTTGGAAGAAGGGTGTCACTACAGAAATGGACTTGGAGGTTTCCTATCCTTAGAATTCTTTTCAATGTCTCAGTTGATTTCCTGTTTGTTGCCTGCAAGATGTAGGTCTCTCAGCTACTACCCCAGCACAATGTCTTCCTGCATGCCACCATGCTCCCCACCATGATGATAATGGATTGAACCTCTGAATTGTAAACTATCCACTCAACTAAATACTTTCATTTTTAAGAGTTGCTGTGGTTGTGGTATCTCTGCACAGCAATAAAACTCCTAAGACACTATTTCAAAGCACTCTACCAAAAATGACTTGGGGAGGAAAGGTTTCCTTTTACCTTATAGCTTATAGTTCTTCATGCAGGGAAGACAGTTTTCCTTCCACACAGACACATTTCAAGTAAGAATCTTAAAATAGCAATGAACCATGCATAAAGCCTCATCACAGATGGCCTTTCTTCTTTTCCAGCTATCAACTTCCATTTTCTGGAAATTTCAAAAATGCTGTGGGAACTCCTTAAGCCAATAGCTTTTAAGATACCATCGCACTTGGGCGTGGTCTCTTGTGCTATAATTGCAGACATAAATCTTTTGCAATTACTCACTCTCTTTCTCCTTCAGCACCTACACGGCGTCTCCCTGACTCTGCCTTCTTTTCTCCTCTATCTCTGCTTGGAATTCCTGCCTTGCTCAATTCTGCACTGTCAAAGGCCCAAATAGCTTTTTTATTAATGAATGGTAACAAAATACATTCACAGCACACAGAGGGGAATCCCACATCAAAGAGATAAGACTATAAAGTTCATTTACAGTAAGAATATACTTGATCTCTCTTTGTTAACCCATGTGGCCTATAGTATTGCCTTCTTACCTGTACTATTATTCAAAGTATCTCAAGAATCCCCCTATATTCTCTTTTATAAAAGAAAGGAACTCTTCAGCAAGCCTTTGAGATGTTATTTCAGAAGGCACCCAGTTCATATATATGAATACTCTACAGATACCACTTTCCTGAGATGTTCACACCCATGCTTGGACATGTTGTATCCTTTTCCTGAGCACCTCTATTTCTATTAATCTCAGGTCTAAATCTATGTCAAAATCTCAACCCAATAAATTGCGCTGTACCATGCTGGTTCATCTCGAAATATCTTTCTACCACTCATCCAGGAACCCCAACTTCACTTGAATAAAGATCTCTGAAAAGACCATGTCAAGCTGCTACAACTGATAGCACGGATCTGCATGTCCAGCTGCTGCTTCCACCACCACTAAACTGTGGCCCTTGCTGGAGAGAGACTGGTTAATGGCAAGGAAAATTTAGGTTTAATATCTAAACGTGGAGGATCAAGGATTGCCATTCTCTTTTCCAGGGGTCCTTCTTTCCCTGTCAACTCTGCTGTGATATCAACAATAGACAGAAAAGCAATTGCTTTTCAGTTCCTCTAGTTGGCTCTTTCCTCTTCAGACCAGAGGCTGCCACTCTTGTCTCTCAACAACTAGCCACCTCAATGACATTATATGGTCAAATTGTGCAGGATAAGTAATCATTTAAATATATATGCTATTAGATCAGATGTAATGGGGCACTCCTTTAATGCCAAAACCTAGAAGGCAGAGGCAGGTGGATCTCTGTGAGTTCAAGGAACTTGTAACTACGGAGCTAGTTACAAGCCAATAGAGCTGCATATCTGCTTCTCATTAATGAGCCTTGTGAATCTACTCCACCATTCTAAACAAGAAGGGTTGATTATCTATTCGTATGGCTCTTTCTTAAATATATCCCCAGATATTGGTCTATCCATACCTTCTGTGCCTGTAGTGCTTAACACCTCTCTTTTTCAAGATCTATTTGGCTAAGAAGACATTAAGATTCTTACTCCTGAATGTTTGGTCTTCTGTCAAATGCTGTCTCTCTGCAGCAAATGAAATGCTTCTCTTTCTTTCCCATTTGCACAAAGTCTAACTCATCCCAAACATAAAGTATCTGAACTAATTAAGTAGCAACTGTACCATAGAGATGGAAATTTACTTAACACTAGAAATATTGTGAAAATTAAAAAGTATAGAAAATAAAAGACAGCAATTTCAGGTGAATGTAAGCTGTTGAAAGTGCTGCAAATCAAGACACCTAGGTTCTGAAAGAAAGCTTTTCTTGCAATGACAAGTTTCCTTTCTCATTTGTTTCTGTATGAGGGGTGATGATAATGAGGCCCCTGATCACTCTATGTTTTCATATATGCTATGCCATTTCTACTTTTCATTTGGGGAATCATGTGAGAACATTTAAGCAGTTTGTCCAAGGACATCTGGTGAGTCCTTTGGCAAAAGCAGATAAATTACTAGAAAAATTATGTTTCAACATAGCAATAATTTGAGCCACAATTTCTGGGTAGACTCGTCCAATGTTTCAAGACTTCTCTTCTAACAGCTTGAAGTGGAGAAAAGAAAGTGAAAATCTAAAATTATATGCACACCTTGAAATTCTTGAAAGTCAATGAATATTTATAATGATTCAATCTGGATTCAGAAGAAGGAGCATGTTCTCTTAGCAGGTAGCTCTTAGTTATTGTAAATGAGATGAAGACCCAAGACAGCCAAAGGCAGAAAGTGATAAAGGAAGTTAGAGTTTGGCTGTATTTTTACCGGGGCAGGTGGCAAGATGTACCAGTTATGGAAGAAAGTGGGGATGACAGGTGGTGAAGTGGAAGAATGGATTTTGCTTTGGGTTTTAACATTCTCGTTGGCTGTGACATTAAAATCTTCCACAAAAGCAGCTGCTCACCTTCCCTCTTGGCTAGAAGAGCAATCATAATGAATGCTTGCAATTTGCATCGGGGGAGGGAGTAAAGAATTCAAATAATTAGGTGATACTGTTTATCTGGCAAATGAGAAGGGAAAGAAAGTTGCTTTGGAAAAGTAATGTGTGGATTTAAATACGATTATAAAAATATGAATCTTAATTTAGATTTAAATTTTTTTCTCTAACAAAACTCAACTACTCATTAAAGTAATCTTCTGTTAGAAATTTATTTTACCGAAAATGTCATGCTTTTTTCAAACACTTGAAATGTGAGTCATCTTCCTCAGGTTTCAGTTCTCATTTAACAAGTATACCACTGTTAAATCTTGTGTTTTTAATGATTTGAACTAAGCTTTAAAGCTAACAAAATATAAAAACATGAAAAACTGAACAATGTATTGTAGTAGGAGGCCGCTTGTTTGTTCCCGTCTGCCCACACCACAAAATAAACACTAAGAAACTATTTCATTTGCATCATTGCTTGGCCAGTCACTTATATGTATTGCTAGCTAGCTCTGTTGTTGTTGTTGTTATTTTTTATTGATTTTATTTTTTTCTGTTCCCCTCCTTGCCCTTTCCCTCCCCTTCAACCCTCTCCCATGATCCCCATGGTCCCCATGCTCCCAATTTATGCAGGGGATCTTGTCTTTTTCTACTTCCCATGTACATTAGATTATATCTTCAGTTAACCCATTTCTATTAATCTGTGTATTGCCACAAGGGTGTGGCTTACCAGGGAAAGTTCTGTCCAGCATAAGGCATCTGTCTATGGTGGGGTTACATGGCTTCTCCTTGATTCCACCTTCTTTCTCCAAGCATTCAGCTTAGTTTTCCCTGCCTAGCTCTACTCTACCCTATCACAGGCCAAGGCAGCTTCTTTATTCATTAACCAATAAAAGCAACACATAGACAGAAGGACCTCCCACACCACTATATACTTTACATTTACTGCAAAAACATAATAAAATTATACAATTTAGAGTTGTAACAATTTACCCCTGACTTTAATCTCATGTCCTCATTTAAAAAAATAGTTACATCTGGTGAGGGGAAATTATATTTATTTTAGATTATAGGGGAGATTGTTAATTGTTAACTGCAACAAGTAGAAATTTACTAATCACTATATGGACATCACTTGCAAAGAAAAACTTTCCTTTTGTATCCTATATAAATCTTACTTCTTCCTTGTATCTTATAAATAAAGCTTTCTTTGATTATTTTTGTTGTTTTGGATGGAAGATTGGCTGTTTCTTACAAAGTTTATAGCTTTACTTTTAAATTTAAAAATCCATAGCAAGGTTACGATAGCTCTCAGTTGCTAGAGGCCCTAAGTTAGATAAGTTCCCCAGAACTACATAAACTGGGAGTAGGAGTGTACTAAATACTAACATCTAGGAGGTAGAGGCACTGGTATCAGGAGTTCAAGACGAGCCTTGACTAAATAGCCAGTTTGAGTCCAGCATGAAGTACATAATTGAGCTCTTCTTTCAAAAAGATTTTGTTTTAATTAAAAAGAAGTATCGTATGGCATAAAGTCTGAAGCACTGAACTGTTGGCTGTTTTTCTATTCGATGTTTCCCAGGGGAAGACATTTTAAAGGCCTGGAGGAAGCAGGAAGGAGTTGTTCTAACAAAGTGCTTGCATTCACAAGTTCTATTAAAACTGCTGTCAAAGTTTTCTTAATTGACATGAAAATTTGATTGGATCCTGGAGGGAGTCGTTTTCCCTGTAAGTTTTCTTAAAGAAATTCATGAGGAAAGAATATTAAAAAAGCAGACACTAAAGGAGACATTCACAAATAATCAAGCTTTGTCTTTGATACCAAACATGTCAAATATATACAGATTTTATTAATAACAGGAAATGAAAGCAGGTAGATTAGAAGGAAATACTCTACCAGACCCCTTGTTTACATTCTCTTAAGGAAACCTGGGGCATTACAAAGAACCAGCCTCTTGATAGTTCTACAAAGCACCTGAACTCTATTGGTGGGTTCAGTTTATTCCTGCAGAGAAGAACATCAGTATTTTAGATTTGAAGGAAAGGGGCCCCTTGGGATGATTTAAAGACTATTGGATTAGGACAATCAACAGAAAAGACTGCTTTGTTCAAATTGGAGAGGCCACATTAAGCAGATAATGCCATTCCCTTTTCAGAAGAAATGCATGGGCAGGTTAGTGTAGCATTGCTGTCAACAGGCTAATTTACAAGTAGTTTACAAAATGAGGCAAGGAAAAATATGGTGATGGAAGATGAACTGTGGAGATCAAGCCCACACTTTGCAGGTTTGGAGAAGCCATAGATCTCCTGTTTGCAGCTCCTATGGCAGTTGTCAGAAGAGAGTGGCAGTCATATTAACTTGAAGGAATTTAGTTGTGGCGACAGCATAGATAAATGCACCATACCAGGGCCGTATTCATCTTTGCAACTGTAATGCTAAAAAATTCAGAATTCCTGGGGCACTTATTTATTCCCTACCAGAAAAGATGCCTTGACTGCAAGTTTCACATTTATAAGAAACATGATCTCTTCAAAATTTTGCCACCAATTGCTTATTCTTTGATTTCTGTTTATCAATTGAATAATCTGTCCAAACTTGTAGAATGTGCTTCTGCCCCTGGCAGCCACCTGGCACCCTAGCAACCTCATGAACTTCTATTATTATGGATCCCGCAAATTAATGAAGTTGCAACATCTGTGCCTTGTCAGTTCTTTAATCCCCAAATTTCTATGTGTCAAATACATCTAATGGCTTAGATGTATTTAGTGAAGTAGGCATTGTCATGATTAATTAGAGTTTTATTTTGAGGCCCCTTTTAGTATTATATTTCATTTACTTTTTTAAAAAGTTAAAAATAGAGTTGAGATATTTGGATATTACTAAGAGAGAGCAGAACACTCAAAAAGCACCAATTAGAAAAAGATGGATAAAATCATTTGTTACAGTGCTCTTAAAATTGACCCAGGCTTTAGAAAAACTCAAAAAGCATTTTTTTCAATGTAAGAACTTCTAGGAAGAGTTGAAATCGAGGTCATTATGACTTTAGTTTAAATCTTATCTCACATACTGGGGTAGACTCTTATGTGGCCGACTTTCTGCTGTGGCTGAAGGTGCTGTTGCACATTTGGAACAATGGGTATAGAGGATCCAGGCCCTGTTGTATTCTTGGCAGTCTTCAGAAGGTCAAAATCTGCTTTGAGAATTCTTTGTGGTAAGGATATGTTCATGCTTTCTGGGCCAAGCAGAGTGTTGATTTCTCATCTCTTTTTTCTCAGTCTTCATTCCCCTCAACTGCTTGCATTACTGCACACACACCATGTATCTGTTGACTAGTGGACAGAAATTTAGTGGTAAAAGGTGGGCACATGGCCCAGACTGGCCATCTCAGAGTTCAGGAGATGATGTGGGATTTCTTTCTGGGTGCTTTAATATGTTTTATAATCTTTAGTTAACAAAAACTAATTTGGCCTATGGCAGGGCAGAACAGGTAAGTGGGTAAGAACAAACTGAATGCAGGGAGCAAAAAGGTGGAGTCACGGGGATGCCATGTAGCTGCCAAAGGAGAAAGATGCCAGAACCTTAGCAGTAAACCATAGCCTTGTGGTGATACACAGGTTAATAGAAATAAGTTAATTTAAGATATAAAAACTAGCAAGGAATATGCCTGAGCCATTGGCAAAATAGTGTTGTAATTAATAAAGCTTTGTGTGATTATTGAGGGTCTAGGTGACCTGGAAACAAAGTGCAGTGTCTGTCTACAAGGAGGCAGAAAAAGAGGGATCACTACAGTATTAAGCCAAGGTGGTCTGCATAGTGAATTCCAGGCCAATCAGGATTACAGTTCTCAAATAAGGAAGAGACAGAAGGAAAGGAAGAAGGAAGCAATGGGAAAAAAAAGTGGAAAGAAAGAAAAAAAGAAATGAAAGACAGAGAGAATGGCCGGAGAAAAAACTGGTAATTCATGTTATATCAAACATAGATGAGCTCCAAAATCATTGTGTTAAATTAATATCAAAATGCAAAAGATTATATGATTTCTCTTAGTACTAGGTTCCTGACAAAGAAAATCTATAAATACCAAAAGCAAATGAATGGATGGTTAGATATCAAGAAGTTACCTACAAGAAAGCACACACCTTTAACCCTATCTCTCAGGAGGTAGAGGCAGGTAGATAGCTATGTGTTTGAGTCCAGCCTTGTCTATATAGTGAGTTCCAGGACAGCCAGAGCTACACAGTAAGACCTCAAAATGAAAAAAAAAATAAGCAAGTTGTACTATAAAATAGCACAATGCAAATTTTAAGGGGTTATAAAATATATTCTAAAACTTGTTTGATTGATGTGTGAACAAGTTTATAAACTGACTCACAGTACGTGAGCTATACTTATAATGAGCTATAGGCATGATAACCACTCTTCCTAAGATGTGAAAGAGGCCATTCACTAAAGCTCATGAGGTATCTGCAAAAGATGTTTGCAAATGTGGTTAAGAATACAGACATTGACATGAGTCTCTCCCAGTTTGTCTTGGTGCATCTTATTTTATTAAATGAATCCCTGCAAGTAGAAGGCAAAGACAGAGAGGTAGAGCTGGAAGTTTCAACCTTAGAACTTAATATTCTATTTCCATCATTCAAAATGAAAAAAGGAACCAGAAGTCACACAATGTGCTGTCTACAAGCTGCCAACAGCCTCTGCTGATGCCAATGAGAACTTATATGCACTCTGTCTCTGAACATCTGAGTTGGGTCGTCTTCAAGAGCCTCTGTAAAGGGCCACAGTGCGCTGACATACAGTTTTCATTCGGTGACATCTGAACCAGATTCCTGATCATATGCATGCATGCCCTAGCAAACAAATGGGGCTCAGAGACAACTTGTTGTATGTAGTTAATTCGCTTCTACTGAGTGAGATCCAGAGATTGAACTCAGCGCTTCAGGTTTGGGGGCATTTACCTTTAGCTCTTAAGTCATCTTGCTAGACCAAAAATGTTCTTTATTATAGTTAGTGTAGTCATATTGAGTAATATAACATCTTTAATTTGGGATAAGCCATTTTTAAATTTAATTAATTAATCAAGGATCTTGTTATATAATTGTGGTTGTTGACAAACTCATGATCCTTCTGCCTCATCCCAGATTTTGTCTTCACAAGTATGCAATACCATTCCTATTTCACAATTTTAAGATTTTTAAGAATTGGAGCTCGATAATCATAACACTTTCAGAGTTGAAGGCAAATTTGAAATGAGCTAAATTAGATCCACTGGTGAAACACGAGAAAGAATTAATAGATATTTTTAAATGAATGGCACTTAAATAAAAGCAAAGCAAACACATTTTACCTAATGGCTGAGAAGACAAAGCTTTGATAATTTTGTACATAATATCATCACGTACGTGAATTAACTTTGATTATCATTTGTAATATTTTTATTGCTATTTATGAAGGGTTTTATTACAATATACAATGCAAGGTTGAGAAAAATGGCACTGTTTTAAATAAAATTAAGAAATTAACAGTAATATAATTTTTAAAACAAAAGAGGTGTGCTGAAGAGATGGCTCAGCAGTTACGAGTACTTGCTGCTCTTGCAGAGGACCTAGGTCCAGTTGAGTCACACATGGAGTCACACATGGTGACTCCTTATTGCCTATCACTTCACTTCCAGGGGATCAAACGTCATTCTCTGGTCTCCATGGGCACTGTCAGCATGTAATGCACATACATCCATGAAGACAAAACTCTAAAGCACATAAGAAATTTTTTTACACAAAAGGCATTAGAATCACCTAGTTTGTGTAGTGCTAGCCTGATGACTTTGACAGAATTTTTTTCACTAAGTAAATTGTTTGTAAATGCCCTAGAGGTCTAGAGAGATAATTTGGGTAATTATGAAATCCCTCCCACCACCACCAAAGGCTACTCCTCTTTTGTCAAAAGTTCTCCCGGGTAGAAGTTTGTGCTTTAACACATATCCACAAACAAGTGTTCATTTTTTTGTTCGTTTGGGTTTTGTTTTGCTTTGTTTTCTTCCCAAATAGGTAATCCTTTCCCTATTACCCCTAACTCCATTCCTTGTCTTGCTGGGTGTCCTCAGATGAAAGTAGATTAAGCTAAGTCAGTGTCTCAAGCATTAAAAAGTAAATGTCCTTTAATTTATCCGTTGTGCCTGTCTGTAAAGAGAGACCCATAATGGCCACTCTTAGTAGTTTAAACAAATCGCTAAGAAAAAAAAATGTCAGGCTGATAGTCAGGGAACTTTTTTCCCCTAATGAAGCTTTCATCTTAAACCCAGCATGTCTCCCACTTCCCTGCAGGGCATTGTTAGCTCATCTCTCACCCTCACATTAAACCTGAACCAAAGTGTCTTCTCTCCCCGAGCTGTTTTATCACTGGTGGAGGTAGACAGGCTCAGATGATGCTCTCTCATGTGTCACCTGTGTTTGCTTCCTAATGCTCTTCCGTTTCCATAAGCAGGAGCCATGTAGGAAGCCTGGGTTTTAGATCAACCCTGGGAACCAGAGTCCACTGTCTTTCTAGATCTCTGTTTCTGGAACATTACGATGTGTGTCCAGGCTGCCATGGCAATCATCTTGTTGAGTTTCAAATGTAGATCTGGCATACAGGGCTGGGTTTGCAACATGTCTATCTTGTGCCTATTACTAAATCTTTTCCAAATTAAAGAAAATTTTAGAAGTCTCCTCCTGCTTTTTAGCCTCTGTGGTTTTCTTTCTTTTGAAAACAAGACAAAACACAAACAACATTGAAAACAGCAGCAAGCTTATCAGCCACTTACTTCTACATTGTTGTACTAGAATTAAACCCAGACTGCAGCACAGAAGCATTAAAGTCACATTTCATTTTGTTAACAAATACTATAAAGTTAGACCAAAACTGATTAAAATGAGTGGCAGTGATAATCACTTTAAAAATCTATATCCTCTCCCTCCACATAAACACATTGTTTGAAAGAAATATAATCTACTTTCAA
>LOJH01052048.1:430-12126 GCA_001685095.1 Ellobius talpinus
TCTCTCTCTCTCTCTCTCTCTCTCTCTCTGTGTGTGTGTGTGTGTGTGTGACAGGGTTTCTCTTTTTGACATTCTAACTATCCAGGAACTCTCTTTGTAGAACAGGCTGGCCTTGAACTCACAGAGATCCACCTGTTTATGCCTTCTGCATACTGGGCTTAAAAGTGTGTGCCACCACTGCTATCTCCTGCTTTCTAATGAATGTTTGTTTGACTTGGCTGGAGCTACAATAAGGAATAAGAGAATTAAAGAAAGTGTGGGGGTATTAAAAAGGCAAATGGAGGGACTGGAGAGGCACCTCTGAGTTTAAGAGCACTGGCTGCTCCTCCAGAGGTTGCAAGTTCAATTCCTCTTACCACGTGGTAGCTCATAGCCCTCTGTAATGAGGTCTGGTGCCTCTATTTGGTGCCCTCTTCTGGCATACATGCAGGCAGAAAACAGTACATATAACAAATCAATAAATACAATTTTATAAAAAGGTGAATCAAATTAATCATTACAAAATAATTGGACACAACCTTTATCAATTTTCCTTGGTAAAGAACAAAGTCTACATATAATTTTTTCCATCAATTTATCAGAGCCATCTCTGTAGGAGGTAGCATGAGTGAAGCATGCCACATTCATAAAGGAAAGCAAAATGCAAATGATTCCTTGTAAGATGAGGGGTCTTCAACTGGGAACCTGATGGTTTCACTTTGCCCAATCAGCACCAGAGACTAGAGATGACATGTGTCTTTTGGAATACATCTCTTTCTTCAGTGTGTTCTAAAAGAATTATAACAGAAAATCAAGATAATTTTCATTCTTAAATTCTCATCTATTAGTTCATACAATAAGATATCATTAACTAAAATTAAGATGACTGAATTTAATTAAATATAAGTAATTAATATATTAATAACTATTATAAATTAATGTTCCTCAAGGTAGAAGCATATGTCCTTCTTGTCACAGTGGACTGAGAAGTGTTCAAATCTTCTAATGTCCACTATATCATTCTGAGTAGTTCTGAAAGAATTTTTGAGACAGCACTGGTTGTATGATTTTTGTTTTTCTTCATTGAGTAACTGAACATATACTTCTAAATCAAGAGACAGAAAATAGATTAGGGTGTTACTGCTGTGATAAAGCAACATGACCAAGAGCAACTTTAATAGGAAAGGGTTTATTTCAGTTTACAGTTGCACACCACAGGCCATCATTGAGGGAATTCAAGGTAATAGATTTTCTGCCTCCCCCACCCCCACAACATAATAAAGTTCTCAGCCGATGCAGGAAGCCAGATCAAGCTGAAATGAAAAAGTATAACAACAGGTATGTTTGAACAGTACAACCACTTGCAGGTCTTCCAGTCTAGAGACCTGAGTCATAGGAGTCTTGGTTGGACTGGGTTATGTGCTTTCTGTAGGACAGGGTGGGAGGCAGTGACGTGCTTGTTAAGGTATTGGGGTACTGTCTGGGTCTGGGGTCTGATGCCTGGGTTCTGGTCCAGTGGTCACTTTGGCATCTGGAGCTAAGTGTCCATTGTCTTGCAGGGGATTTTGTGAAAGCACCCACTTTTGTGAGCACACCCTTCTGGCAGGAAACTGTTTGCAAGGTGCAAGCTCTAGCCAGCTTCTGGCTGGAAGTGGGAGGGTGAGGATCTTTCTGTCCCTAAACCTCCAGACTAACATAGGTAAGCTCTCAAACTGGTAAAACAAACAAACAAAACCAGCAGCAGGAGCCATGGCACAGTGATGCTCTTCCTTACTTGCTCAGCCTATCTTCCTACAGTGCCCAGGACCACCATTCAGGGGTGGCACCACCCACAGTGAGCTGTGATGCTGGACATCAGTAGTAAGACAGATCACAGGAAAAGAGACCACAGTCTTTCCCACAGGCCAGTCTGATGGTGGCATTTTCTCAATAGAACATCCCTCTTCCCAAATGACTCTTGCTTATGTCAAGTTGGCACAAACTTAGCTAGGACAGAGCTTTCCTCTTACAGTATTTCCATTAAAGAGCAGGAGTAGAGTATATGTGGATGGAATTCAAAATAATGAAATCAGTTTAAGAATTGAGATGCCAGGTTACATAGAGAGTGTGAAATGCCTACCTCCATGTTTAGTTTCCAAAGATTTGTACCTATGAACCTTAGAAACATCTTCCTGGATGTGTGGATGTAATGATGGGACTGCGTGGCCTCAAGACCTTATACCTGTCAGTGGCTGCTCATCCAAATACAACATAGCTAAGGAGGCTGTTTTGTTTATCTAAGTAAAGGCTAACATATTAGAAACTTTTTTGACCATGCTTGAGCTATGCTGTGCTTAATGCTACTCATGGGTAGGTAGTCTCATTCATAATAAAATGTATTAAGCAGAAGAGAGATTTTATAGATTTTTTGACAATTTTATATATTGTATGTATATCATAATTAATCCTAAACCCAACTTCTCCTACTTTCAAGCCTTTTTCCAAACATGTCTGCTTCATGTCCTCTTTATTTTTCCTTAAAATAGTTTTAAGCATTCAGTTATATATTGCCCATGTACTGTTGGACGTGTGACCATAGGTTGTAGCATGACCCACCCACTGGAGACAGCATCCTCAAAGCAAACTGAATTTCACTATTGGGCAGATAGGAATTGTCCATAAACCATCACATGTGGATGAGACTTTCTGCCCAGCTCCACTCCCCATGCTGGGATTGTTTCCAGAATATTGGGCTTACACATGCTTTGTCCATGTTGTTACAGCTACTGAGAATTCATATTTGCAGCTGCTGTTTTGAGTAGAAAGCATTGTCTCATTGGAGTCAGCTATTTCCTTCGTCTCTAATAGTCTTTATGCTCTCTTCTCTGCAAGTATCCTCGAGCCACAGGGGGAGAAACTATGATTTATTGGCATGCCATGTAGGACTATGCACTCCACAGCCTATTATTCTCCTCACATTGACCAGCTGTGGATCTGTGTGAAATCACTATCTACTGCCATAGAAGCAACTCTGATGAGGACTGAGAATTGGACTAATCTATATCATAAGTCACTAGGAGTTGGCTTGATACTATGCACACATACTAGTAAAAAATACTGATAGTTTTTTGCTTAAGGCCTCAGCCCATCTAGCTAGAGGTTATTGGCTCTGATAATGGTGCCAGATGTGTGTTCCATCTTGGAGACTGATTCTTAATACAATCAGAACATGGCTGGCAACCCATCACATTTGTGCTACAATTGCACCACTGGGAAAATCTTGACAGGACATTTATTATCATAGCTCACAGGGTTGCAGTGAGGTAAGATTGATGATGGCTCTTATTCTCCAGTAGTGTACACAGCAGAGATGGAAGGAAAGTTCCAGGTCTTTACCAGGTTGACTTCTTCATTTCTGTGAGTCAAGCTTATGTTATCTCCAATAATAGGAGCTTAGTGCCAAGTTCTGGAGGGTAACCAAAATCATTGTCAACAGCCTGTTAGGAGTCTATGGGATCCACTGGCTAACATCTCACAAAGAGTATCTGATTTTTTATTTCTCTTTTCTTTGTTTTGTTTTGCTTTTGGATTTTCTTGAGACAGTGTTTCTTGTGTAACACCTCTGACGGTCCTGGACCCCACTCTGTAGACTAGGCTGTTCTCAAACTCCCAGAGATTTGCCTGCCATTGTTCCCCGTGTGCTGGGAATAAAGGTGTGTGCCACCACCACCCTGGTGAGTATTCGATTTCTAGCATATACTTGTATTTGTTAGACTATTGAGTCTAATGTGAGAATCATCACCGGTTAGTGGGTTACTTCACTTAAACTCTTTTTATATATGTTTGTGTATATATTTAGGCAGCCTCTAATATAGTTGTCTTCCAGACGGTTTTTCAAAAAAAATCGAATGTTAGTTATCCTCCCAGTATTCACTCTTCATTGCTGTCTTCTCTCTCCATCATTTAATATTTTTCCATGTTTTCTCTTTTCTTCTTTATATCATTGTGTTCTATTTCCACTGCCTTGAAAACTTGCCCCATCATCCCGTACTAGTTTTCTGACTTCTACACTTGTTCCAAGGGAAACACACTTATCTAGAGCTTTGAGTACCTGACTTAGTGCTGGTTCCCGACTCAGGATCCTGTCTAGTACCTTGAATAGTGAGATGAGGATATTTAAGGGTAAATACAGAAAAGACAAGTGACTAGGTAGATAAAATATTGGATGAAATTTCACACATCTTCTACAGTGTGCCCTATCTGTTCACTTTTAAATTATTTGGTATGTGTAGCTTATTTAAGCAAGCACTGTGGTGCCATCTTGGAAAATCATCAAATTACAGCAGGTAATGACCTTTATTCCTCAGATTCAAAGAAAATAGTTAGAAAAGGATGTTCTTTGATAAACTGGCTTTTTCGGCGAGGCCCTGACTATGTCCGTCTGGACTCACTAGCCCCAAGCACTGGGCAGCTTTTTGAAAGGACCCTCATGGATATTTGTGAAGATGGTGATCAGTCTGCTCCAGTTCTGGTAAGCATGATATTTTGTCTTCTATGGCCACACTATTTCTACAGAATAGAGCACTTTCAAATCCTTTCTCTAACCGGAAGAACCAGTAACAACCCATGACTGGGAAAGAGAAAGCTGGTAAAATTTCACTTTTAAATAAAAATAATACCTCTTTTAGGTTTTACTGATTTATAGAAGGCAAGAAGGAAAACATGAGAGGAAAATACGTTCTTGTCTTTTCCACTGGTTGAAGCAGTCACTATCTTCTGGACAATGGCTGGATATGCAATGAACCTGACCCTGTGAATTCACCTCTTCCTCACATCACTCTGTCAGCTTCTTCCTTGAACTCTGCACTTGTCTGAGAGGTCCTTCCATGGCCAATGATTGTTCTGAGAGTGCACATTCTTGTTTGTTAATTATGAATTAATCAATTAACTAATTATTTTACATACCAACCACAGTTTCCCCCTTCTCCTTCCTTTCCCAACCTCACTTCTACCATCCTCCATCTTCTGCTCCTATCTTCTCACCGAATCTACTTCTCCTCCATCCCCATTCAGAAGGGGTAAGGCCTCCCATGGAAGTCAACAATGCATGGTATGTCAAGTTGATGCAGGACCAAGTTACTCCTCCTTGCATGAAGGCTGGACAAGGCCTCCTACCATAGGAATAGATTTCAAAGAGCCAACTCAAGGTCAGGGACAGGTACTGGACCCACTCCTAGGGGCTCTACAAAAGACCAAGCTATAAAACTGTCACACAGATGCAGAGGGTCTAGGATGGTCCCATGCAGGCTCCCTAGCATGCAGGTCCAGTGTCCCTGAGAGCCCCCAAACTCAGGTCAGTGTTTTCCCTGTCATGACTTGACCTCTCTTGGTCTTATATTTCCTTCTCCTTTCTCCTCAACTGGACTCCTGGAGCTCAATCCAGTGCTAGTGCTTGGTTGTGGATCTCTGCATCTGCTTCCATCACTGGATGAAGGCTTTATGTTGACAATTAGGATAGTTACCATTCTGATCATAGCACTCTCTCCTCTATTGTTAGGAATCTTAGCTGGGAATCTTATGGATTCCAGGGAGTTTCCCTGGTGCTAGGTTTCTCCCTAACCCCAAGTACATCTCCTCTATCAAGATACCTTTCATTGCTCTCTCCCAGTCCATTCTTCCCCCATCTGGCACATCTCATTCCCTCATTTTCTCATCCCCGGTTTCTTCCCTTTACCTCCCCCACCCTGCACTCAGTTTTCACAAGAGATCTTATCTATTCGCCCTTCCCAGGGTGATCCATGCATCCCTCTTAGGGTCCTCCTTGTTACCTGACTTCTCTATGACTGAGTATTGTAGCCTGGTTATTCTTTGCTTTACATCTAATCTATACTTATGAGTGAGAACATACCATTTTTGTCTTTCTGAGTCTGGGTTACCTCACTCAGGATGATTTCTTTCTAGTTCCATCCATTTGCCTGCATAGTTCATGATCTCATTGTTATTTTTGGTTGAGTAACACTACATTGTATAAATATACCACATTTTCTTTATTCATTCTTCAGATTATGAGCATGTAGGTTGTTTCCAGGTCTGGTTATTACAAATAATGCTGCTGTGAACATAGTCGAACAAGTGTCCTTGTGGTATGATTGAGCTTCCTTTGGGTATATGCCCAAGAATGGTATTGCTGGGTCTGGAGGTAGATTGATTTCCAATTTTCTGAGAAGCCACCATACTGATTTCCAAACTAGCTGTACAAATTTTCACTCCCACTGCTAATGGAGGAGTTTTTTCTTACTTACTCCACATCCTCTCTAACACTGGCTGTCATTAGAATTTTGATATTAACCATTCTGAGAGGTGAAAGATGGTATCTCAGAGTCATTTTGATTTGCATTCCCTGATAGCTAAGGATGTTGAACAACTCCTTAAGTTTATCTTGGCCATTAGAGATTCATCTGTTGGGAATTCTGTTTAAATCTGTACCTCATTATTAATGGCATTATTAGATAGTTTGATTCTTACTTTATTGAGTTCTTTATATATTTTGGATATCAATCCTCTGTCAGATGTGGGGTTGGTGAAGATCTTTTCCCATTCTTTTAGTTACCATTTGTCTCATTGACAGTGCCCTTAGAATAACTGAAGATTTTCAGTTTTAGGCATTCCCATTTATTAATTTAAGTGATTCAATGTGAAAATTTTTCATGTGGCATTAATCCTTTCATCCCACCAAAATATATTAAAAATATGTTCCATATTTTGGCCCATTTTAATTCAAATAAGATACTAAATTATCATTGAAAACATTTATTGAATATTCAGCATTTCTTCAAGCACTATACTCCATATCAGGAAGTTTATGCTGCATTGGATCAAGATTATCATATTAGGTACAAGATTGTACTTGAAAAGCCTCAAATGTTTTATAAAATTTAGCAATGTTCACATCTGCCTAATCCTACATTTGAGAATTAATAAAAACTTTGGTAAGATTTTGCATAGAACTCAAGGTTACAGAGTGAATCAGTGGCAGTATAGATTGCATTCACTGTGGTTTTGTGAGTCTGACAGCATCTTCCTATACTGAGAGCTATTAATACTAAGAACAGAGGAAAATGGAAGACTGATTCAAATACGTGTCAGCACTGAAACATTCATAATTCCAGATAGTTGCTAATCAAATGATAGAAGGATCTGGACTTACCATTTTATAACCATTTTTAGTAAAAACTGAAAATGTAATCTATGCATGTGCATGATCATTATGCCCAGTTGAATCCTGTGTGAGGTGCTCACTGCACTCAAGTTCATGTCTTATATTTTTATTCCTAGTGGCCCATGGGACTACATAGGATGGCAGAATTCTTTGAAATGAATGAGAGAACTAGAATCTTTGTTAACAATTACTTGGTTAAAATATCAAACATTGTAAAGAACAAAGCCCTGTGCCAGTATTTATTATGTTGCTACTTTCAAAATATTCTGTCACTCTACCTGCTTCTCTTGAATAAGATGAAATATTGAAAAGTTAGTCTTCCTAAACGGTTGAAATCAGATATACTGCACAGTGAATTTCTGAAGAGTACACGGAGTGTAGCAAATTTTTCTTTGAAGTCAGCAGTTAGCACCATAGTACCCTGAGATTTACAACTAATTACCAGTTTATAATTCACAGTCTAGAATGGAGGTGAGATTCAGAACTTATAATCACACATCTGTTGCCCTTTCATCTTCACATTCCTGACATTTCTTTGCTTGATGATATTTGTCTAATTGTTTTAGAAAGTCTTTAGAAATTATTGCAGTAAGAACTGAGGTAAGTCTAGTGTCTGAGAGGATATTTGTACTAAAATAACATGTTTTTAATTCAACAGTGACTATCGAACAACCTTTAAAGCAAGACTGTTAAGTGCCACAGTGTTCTTCACAAGGGACAACTGCAGCAGGATGTCTGAGGCCCCATCTGGATCAGCCCATGCATCTTGCTCTCCATATTTGTTTCCTTCATTAGAGACTAGAATCCCTGTAACCACATATTACTTCTTTTTTTCATTTATTGTTACCATATCCTTCTGACAACTGTTTTTCAAAGTGCTGAAAGGATTTGTTACAATTTGTTTTAAATCTGTCTGTATAGAAATAAGAGAATTCTTCAACAAAAGAATCAAAACAAGCACAAACTAAGAGAAGCATCTGAGTTGATGCTTCCTTTCACCTATTTACAACTGAGAAAAATCTATCTACCAAATATCTCGTTTTTCTACTTTGTATCATTTGAATTTTATTGTTTATTATATGAGTTAAATGTATCTGCTTATTTTGTATTACATTTATTCTTTATTGTTAAAATAAATATTTTATAATTTGATGTCTAGACAGTTCATGACTCACATAGTTCTTTGCAGGATGCTCAGCTGAGCATTTTATCTGTTTTTAGCTGTGTAGTTCATGGATGTGCAGTCATCTAGCAGCTCAATTGGGATTCACTAACAAGTCTTTCATTTTAACAGGCTAGGGATTTGTTCTTGGTCTATGTCAAATGAGTTCAGCTTATTTTACATGGTAGACGAAGAGTTTTCAGAAGCTAGAGCAGTTAATGTTTACTAATGTCATATTGATCAAACATTACAGTGCCAGGGTCCAATCTAAAGTTAATTGAGGAGGTCCCTTAAATATTCAATATGTGATCAACTACAAGAGAGGAGAAAAAGGACCTTTATTGCCTGGGTTGTGGTAGCAGGTAGGTTGGAACTGCTCATTTGCTTCCTGGTCACCAGAGCCAAATAATCACACAGAAACTGTATCAATTATAACACTGCTTGGCCTATTAGATCAGCCTTCTCATTAACTAACTCTTACATCTTAAATTAACCCATTCCTATTATTTTGCATTTTACCATGAGGATCATGGGTTACCAGCAAGGTTCCATGCATCTTTCTCCTTTGGCAGCTACATGGGTTTCCCTGACTCTGCCTTCTTTTTCCTGTATTTGCTTGGAGTTCCTGCCTTGCTCTGTTCTGCCCTGTGGTTTGCCAAAACAGCTTTATTTATTAACCAACAAAAGCAACACATATACATAAGAACTTCTCACAACATTTCCTCTTTTCTGTCCAAATAAAAAGGAAGGTTTTAACTTTAACATANAACTCTTACATCTTAAATTAACCCATTCCTATTATTTTGCATTTTACCATGAGGATCATGGGTTACCAGCAAGGTTCCATGCATCTTTCTCCTTTGGCAGCTACATGGGTTTCCCTGACTCTGCCTTCTTTTTCCTGTATTTGCTTGGAGTTCCTGCCTTGCTCTGTTCTGCCCTGTGGTTTGCCAAAACAGCTTTATTTATTAACCAACAAAAGCAACACATATACATAAGAACTTCTCACAACATTTCCTCTTTTCTGTCCAAATAAAAAGGAAGGTTTTAACTTTAACATAGTAAGATTACATATACAAAACAGTTATCAAGCAACAGTTATATACTGTACTTACATTTGACAAATTTAGGGATATATTATATATCCTGTGTTTGTGAGTCTAAAGTTTTATATCTAATTTATCATTTAATATAACTAAGGAAAACTATAACTATAGCTATAACTATGTATCTTCAACACTTCAAAGACCCCAGAAGGATATAATATACTAGACAGTCACCTGAAGTTCTTCTGTAATATTATGGCATCCATCTTCAGCCTAAAGGCCAACAGTATCTAGCAGACTTTTCTATGAAGCAGGAAATTTGAAGATCTCTTTTGCCTTATAATATCAAAGTTAATCAGTTTCTTCTGTGTCCTGCAGAATGTCTGCCAGTTTCTTTAAAGAAGCAGGAATCCTGATAAACCATCTCCACCTTCTTTAGACCAGTTCAGACATAATTTTTCTGTGGGTCTTCCATGTCTAGTTTGTACAGAATACAGTCAAGCAGTCTAGGCAAGAGCAGTTTCTTGTCCAAATATCTAGCCTTGCCACATTGAAGGCAAATTGTATAACAAGTTTTCTCAATGCCAATCAGCCTCTCTGAAGTAATTGGTGCTGCCAGAAGCAGACATGTCACTGTTGAGAATAGTGTAAGTTCTTAAAACATTTTAAATGCCCTATTCTGTAGGTCTTTGGAGTACTGAAGATTATCTATCTAACTTAAATATATATTTTTCGATGTATCTAGAAAACCTAACATGTCTACAAGTGTGATTATTATAGATAACTATTAATCTGTATTTCTTAACTATACATTACACCTAAAAATGAGCTGCACAAATATAATACCTTAAACAAGAGCAGAAATGCATGTACATATTGTAACAAAATCAACCTTAAATTTGTATCAATAGACCAAGATCCATACCAGTGCAAAGTATTCATCTCTGTATCATATCCCCCTGTTACAAGAAAACAAATATTTATAATCAATCATTTTGTGAATTTAGGCATAGTTTTTCCACAAACTATATTCTGTTCTTTGTAGGGTGAAGTATTTTGGGGGGTTCACAGAGATCTTTGTGGAGTGTTGCTCCATCAAGCCACATTAATCTAGAAGAAAACCACAGATTCTCATCCTCTGTGGAAACAAAAGCAAAACTTCTTTCCCAAAGCAAATTTTGAAGTCAAGATACCTTTAAAATATATATGTTGGTTTAGTGTAGCAGCTCCCAGAATCAAATATCTCTATAGTCAAAAAATTCAAAGAAAACACAATAATATACAAAATCCAGACTCTCTAGGTATATTCCCTCTTTATGTGGCTTATTTTTATTTACTCCTTTAATCTATGACTGTCTGTACTTTGTCTCTTTAAGTACTTTGTTTTATTGATTTTCTATGATGTGGGATTTCCCTCTGTATGATGTCAATATTATTGGTTAATAAAGAAACTGCCTTGGCCTGTTGATAGGGCAGAGTAGAGTTTGGTGAGGAAAACAAAACTAAATGCTGGGAGAAAGAAGACAGAGTCATTGAGAAGCCATGTAGCCCCATTGGAGACATACACCAGAACTTTACCCGGTAAGCCACAGCCTTGTGGTGATACACAGATTAATGGATGGCTTAATTTAAGATATGAGGTAGCCAGAAATATGCTTAAGCTATTGACCATATAGTATTGCAAATAATATGGTTTCTGTGTGAAAATTTTGGGGCTGAGCAGCTGGGAACCTATATCGAATTGGCACAACAGCATGGTCCACTATATCCATGTGAAACCTGAGAAAGCTTAGAAAGTAATTCTGACATAAAATAACAGAGTTCATCAAGGCTGCTTGGTAGCCAGCATTTAGTTGGCTGTTGCCAGTGTGCCACAGCTCCTTTAAGAGACGTCTTCCTGACTCAGCAGTAGCAGAAAAAAAGCTGCGCAGTTTTGAAACAGTGGCTTTCTGGGCTGTGCTGACTGCACAAACTCTGGCTCTTTCAGGAGGCTGAGCATTTAAGTGGGGTTTGTGGGAAGCATGCTACAAATTACATGGTGGCATCACAGGCCAACTCGTTATCAGAGTTGAAGTAGTGAGATCGGCTCCCACCTGACAGCCCCAGAGGCAGTGAACAGACTTCTGCCCTGTTGAACTGGGCAGAGCAAGCAGGCAGGGCCATATTTGCCCCAGCAATGCCACTTCTTAGGTTTTTAAGAAGCACTGAGCATTTTAAGAAACTGTCTGGGTCAAAAAAGGATTACATATACACAATAAGGACAGATTCAGACATAAAAGACCTCTAAATAAGACACAGTGTGTTTAAAAAA
>LOJH01052049.1:0-12414 GCA_001685095.1 Ellobius talpinus
AGCACAGTGACCTCGCTGTGTCACTCAGACTGGAGCACAGTGACCTCGCTGTGTTACTCGTAGATGCGCACAAAAGGGAATGAAAAATGTATCCATGCAAAAATAATCAAAGTTCAATGTTAAGTATTTATAACATTTCAAAGTGTAACTAATAAAAGTGTCCATCAAAAGTGACAGGAGGGGGCTGGAGAGATGGCTCAGTGGTTAAGAGCACCTACTGCTCTTCCAGAGGTCCTGAGTTCAATTCCCAGCAACCACATGGTGACTCACAGTCATCTATAATGAGATCTGGTGCTCCCTGCTGGCATTCAAGCACACATTTAAGGAATGCTTATACATAATAAATAAATAAATCTTTAAAAAAAGTGACAGGAAAAAATCAACACACCTGTACATCAATGGAATAGTATTTAATCATAAAAAGGAATGAAGCATCCTTATGCCTATTGCATGGATAAATCTTGAAAATATTTTTGCTAAATGAAAGAATCCAGGCACAAAAGGCCACAAGTGTTGTGATCCTGTTTATATAGAACATCTTGAATGATTAATTCTAAAGACAGAAAGTGGATTATTGTCTGACAGGCTAGGGGAGGAAGCCTGGGGAAAGGCAGCCTCAGGTGCACCAGGTTTCCTCTGAGTGATAACAATGTTCTGGAATTAAGCTGTAGTGATGTCAAAGGTCAGTGAATACAGCAAAAGTAGGGTGCTGTAACCTTTCAAAAGGTTAATTTTACGGTATGGAAATTGTATCTTAGTTTTCAAATTATTCTACTTGGAATAATAAAAATGCTTTAGCTATAGACCTAGAGGAAAGTGTCATTTTAAAGTATGTATTACAGAAATCTCAAACTGCTAGGCTCAAAAATTGATGTTTAAGGATCTGGAGAGATGACTCAGAGATTCAGAACACTGGCTGCTTTTCAGAAGCCCTGGCCTCAGTTTTTAGCACCCATGGGGCTGCAACCGTCTGCAACTCCAGTTCCAGAGCATCTGGCATCCCCTTCTGGCCTACCCACACATAGTGCGTAGACATTGCACCTGGTGCGTGCACGCGCGCACACACGCACACACTCATGCACAAATGTATTTTCTTCAGAATTTGAAATTTTTGATGAACTAAGTTCTTTTGTGAGACTTAGCTCCCTAAAATGGACTCAAAAAGAGATAGAAACTGAAACACAAAAACAATTGTAAGGGCTGGGGAGAAGACTTGAGTTCAAATCCCAGCACTGAGGAGCTGGAAACGGGGGTGGGGCAGGGGACAAATAAAAGAGTGGAAGTAATTTGCATAGACTAAAACTGTGACTGGATTTGAGATGATTTTTTTCTTTTTTTTGAGACAGGGTTTCTCTGTGTAGCTTTGGAGCCTGTCCTGGAACTCGCTCTGTAGACCAGGCTGGCCTTGAGCTCACAGAGATCTGCCTGCCTCTATGAGTCCTGAGTGCTAAGATCAAAGGCGTGCGCCACCATCGCCCTGATGAGATGATTTTTTAAAAGAGAGTACGAAGCACTGTGCCTCTGTTGTTTAATTCGGGGATCATTTAGACTCAAGCCTGAAAACATTTATAGACAAACAGGAAAGAAAGCTAATAACCAACTGTGCTTTGGGTTGTGGATATAAAATTTCTTTTTCCTTTTTTTTGAAAAAGTATGATTGAATCCAGCTGCACATTAAGAAAATAATATACTGCCACCAAATAGGGCTCATTATGAGAATAAGAGGTCAATTCAATATTAAAAGTCTACTATTTTAACTAACCATATTAGTATGTCAAAGATGGCAAACAATATTAAACTCTTTATATACCAAAAACAATGCTTACAAAATTTGATGTTTTTAAATTAAATTCAAACAAATTTCACTATTATGAAAAGTACTAAAAGCATAATTAAATTCAAGAAAAGCAACAAGGCCCAACCATCAGTGTTGCTTAGTTCCACCTTATCATCACCTGCCAATGCAGTTCAGAGATAGAGCCTTAAAAAAGTGGATATTCAAAGGTTTAATAGGATCCTGTAATAAAAAATAATATATATAATGAAATTTCAAAATTTATTCCTTTGTACTTTATAGGAAAACAAAGTCATCTCTACCTACATATCATAAAATTTCTTGCAATTCCCAGAGATCATAAATTAAATTGTTATCAGAGTCTTTTAGTAACTTCCAAACCATTTGCTGATTTCTAGAAGTTGTTGTTGCAACTTTAAAAACACAGCCATCACTAATTAAGTGAGCAATAATCTGACACACACAGCACATGAAATTCTCCCAGCCACTTACCACTAATTAGCACTCACAGGCTGCCTGGTGCCACGCTTCTCGTAAGATCACAATATTGTTCAAATGCTGACGTGTCTGCCAGCTTCCACTGAACACACAGCGATGAATCCAAACATTTCTAACCTTTAAGACATTCAGTTTTTACAGTTTCAAACCCATCATCCTTGAAGCCACGCGGAAACTTAGGACTATAATATTGCACGACCACACGCCACCTAACGCATTGTGATCAGGGAGGGTTAAGCAGTGTGTGAGCTGGTCATCTGCGAAGACTGTGTCTCCCTGGGACGAGACAAGGATCTGAGGTAGTCAGTACACTCTGTGGCGTGTGCACAATGTGGGAACACCTAGCCCATCCTCAAAACGTTTTCCCACTGCCTAGTGATGCGTGACTGTATTTAATTACAAAGATCATTTTATCAACTTCATTTACCTTTGATCCATTTGAAGAGGCAAAGAGTGGTCACAGCAACAGTAATAATACATTTTAAAACATGGTTTAGTGAGAAAAAAAAATTAAAGAAAAAAATTTTATGTTTTTACTTTCGCCATTAAACACCATTTCTGACTGTTTATGGATCGGATGTGTTTTCTCCCTGATGGTTTCTCCCGCTGCCTTTGTCTCTATCCACCGCCTTCCCTTTGGTTCCTGTGTCCCCACGTTTTAGTCTTCACCACAATAATCCACCTCCTATCATTAGTAAACCTCACATTACTGTCACTGTTCATATTTTACTTTCAGATTAACTAACAGTGGAGTCTCTTTCTAGAAACAGCAATTCTCTCGATGTTTGCTCCTATTACACTAGTTTTTGTTAAACTGATCAATTTGAAAATTTCAAAATACTTTTGCAATTCATCATGGCCCAAGTATTCTAAGTTCCATTGTTTCAACTTTCAAATCTTTGGCTCTATTATTAATTTTTTCCCGGAAACTATATAATGCATGACAATAAATCAAACTCTAATTTAGAAGACATTCACTTACCTACTATATACAGGTCAGCCACAGGACTCTCAACTCCAGTGAGTCAGACAGCACCCGATTAAAATGTCCAAGAAGTTTGCTAAAATGTTGTTCTCTCCCCAGCTCTTCACAGGCTTGCACAAAATCTAATAAGTTTTTCATAGAAATATTGTTCATTGGAACCATTTTTCTCATGTGTCAACAATAAATTTTGATAAATTATTTCAGGTGCTTTTCCTCCCTGCCTCATGAGATCAACAAAAGCCATTAAATTATCTTCAAACTCTTGAAGTTCGTGTGTTAAATAAATTATTAAAACTATTTTATATGAAATGGTTGAGGCTTCATCAATAATGATTAACATTTTACTGCCTTGATTTATACATTTTCCAAAAAGTTGTTTTCTTCTCTCAGTAGATAAATATTTCTGCAACAAGCAAGTCCATATATTTAGATTGCAATGATAAGCCCATATTAATGGCATTCTTTACTTGAGGTTATTAAATATTTTATCTCTGAGGATGTATAATTATTTCCAAGCATGTAGACAATGTTCTCTAGATGGTTTTCATTTGCTTTATCAATATTTTGATAAACTTTAAGAAATTTTATTACAAATACTTATATGAAATTGACTCCTAATGTTTCTATGATTTTTCTCATTGATGAGAGAAATTGTTCTTTATTTAAAAATGCAAGTTTTAACAGGCACAATTGTCACTCTTGTGAAATGTGGAAATATGGCATTTTCAACTTAAAATTATTTTTAAGATTTATCAATCTTACTTTTTATGGTAATGAGTGTTTTGCCTGCATGTATGTATGTGTACCACATGCATGCCTGAGGTTAGGAGAGGGTATCAGATCTCCAGAACTAGAGTTACAGTTGGCTGTGAGCCACCTCGTGAGTGCTGAGAAACAAGCCCAGGTCTTCTGCAAGAGGAGCCAGGACTCTAACCATTGACCTATCTTTCTAGCCCTCAACCATTTTTATTTTAAAATTTTATACATTATTAGCTTGTGTGTGTATAGAACATCTTTGGGGAGTTGGTTCTCTCCATCGTGGTTCTGGGGACTGAATTCAGGTCACCAGGCTTGCATGACAAGCACTTTTATCACCCCAGGCTCACCGAAACTTTTAAATACACAAGTTTTGAGCATTCTGATGCTCTGGAGAGCACCCATATGACAAAGCTGTCATTTTGCGTTTATTGATAAGACCACATCGTTTTTATTGCATTCACTTCAATTGCTTGTTCTCCTCTGGGCCATTTCCACAGCTCCTAAAGGTCCCAGGTTCTGGTTCCTGCACAGTATCAGAGACTGTTTCCCCACATTTCAGGGATAGGAATGTGGCTTCTTTGTTCTCCCACAGCCAGAAAATTCATGTTTATAATACTTAAAAAGAACACAGAGGAACTTATCCCAAACCCTGCTGTATCTTCAATCTGGATTTCATTGCTAATATTTTATTATGAAGTCTTGAATTTATAAACATCAAAAACACTGCACAATTGCTACTTACACAACTTATAGCCCACTCATAATAAAACCAAAGCAGGAATGGCTATATTTAGAAGTAGGAGTAATTGCATAATTTAGCTTAAAGCCATAGTTCTCAAACTTTTTGTTCTCACAATCCTTTCTCACTGTTGAAACTGATTTAAGATGCCCATGGAACTCTGGTCTGAGTGGTTTATGGCTATTGATGCTCACCATATTAGATGCGAAGACAGAACTTGACTTTATTGTTATTTATTTAGTTACAATAACAATAATAAAGTTATTCAAAGTTAGCATAAATAAAATGTTTGTGATAATAACTATATTTTCCAAAACAGAAGGAAAAACAGTGAGAACAGTGCCGTTGTATGAACAGCTTTGATGATCTGCTTAATAGGAATCAGCTGCCCCCCCCATGTGTTTGCATATTCAGCAGGATGGACTCCCTCAGGTCCTGAAGCCTTCAGAACGTTCCAGCCCATGGACTGTCTCATGTCATATAGCCTCCAGAACATCCTAAGCACATGGACTATCTCATGCCATGCAACTTCCAAACATTCCAAAAACATCTATGCTAAAACCAGGGGGAAAGGAGCAAATGAGCTTCAGAGTTACAACTGTAAAATTAGTGTCTCTTTATTGACACCGAGGGATCCCTGGGATCACCAGCCCAAGTGCATGAAAGCACTTTATAAATGCTCTATGCCCACTGCTTTAGACATATAGTACACATGTTACCATCTCTGAAACGAGGCGAAGCCACAGAAGAGATTGCTAAGATGTTACTGTGATGGGGGAGGAAGCTATTTCAACAGGTGCTGTTGCATGCTATCACTAGGAATTTGAATTAACCAATTTACATTAGAACACATGTCATTAACTGGTTTTGTTGCACTTTGCTGTTTACTAACATCCAAACACGTTTCAAAAGGTGAAGACTGGTCAGACATGCTGGACAGCATCATTAGAACATTGGTCTTGCTGAGGGCTTTACATATTTAATGAGGGACGGTGCAGTCTTCAATTATATGCTGCCACATGAGAGTCGGGAAGAACAAATGAAAAAAAGAAACAAAGTAATCAAGGATGTTAAGTAAGAAAAAGCCTGTTGCTAAATGCTCTGCTGCTGGGGCAGGAGAGATGGCTTAGTGGGTAAGGATGGGTATTGTTCTTGCAGAGTGCCAGAGTTCAGTAGCCAGCACTCAGGAGACACAGTTCATAACCACCTATATCTCAGACTCTGAGTATTAGCACCCTCTTATGGTACTCCGCAGGTACCTGCACGCACAGGTACACACACCCATACACAAACACAAATACATAATTTTAAAAGCAGATCTTAAAATATGTTGTTACCTGAAACTGCATATATGAGAAGTCCAGAGATGGCTCAGTCAGCCAAGTGTTTGCCACACAAGCCTGCAGACTTGAGTTTGGATCCCCAGAGCCCATGTAAGATTCTGGGTGTAGTGGTGCCTGTCAGCAATACCAACAGACAGAAGGTGATGGCAAGGGGCTTGCTGGAGCTGGAAGGCCAGCCAGTTCAGGAGAGACCTTGTCTCTGAAAATAAGGTGAAGAGCAACCGAGGAAATATCCAGTGCACTCACAAGCATGTACACACACACTCACACACACACACACACGTGCGCGCGCCATTATATGTTTGGGAATATCAACATCCACATCTATGTCTAATTTTCCTAAATAACAAGGGCAATTTAAATTTAATAAAATATTCATGACACATATGAAGAGCAGAACTTGATTCAAGGGTATAAAAGAAACCATATTACTATCCAAAACGGAGGGCTAAATGGCCCAATGGTCTATATTCAATATTATTTATATCAACATAATGTTATTTTTATACTTGATAAAATTAAAGGTATTTGTGTTAAATTTGATTTAAAATATATGCAAGAATAACTAAAAAGAAAGGAAAAAAGAGGGGAGAGGAAGGAAAGGAGTCAGAAAGGAAGGAGTAGACAGAGTATTTGGTCTGCTTTGATCAATGCTAATGTGTATTAAAGCATGCAGTATGAAAATAGCGCAGTTCTAAGACCAGAATAAGGAAGCACATAAATAAACCAGAACAGATACTTTCCCCCAAAGACCCAGTATGTGTAACCTCAGATCCTAATATGAAGAGAGAATTATTCTGTAAACAGTGATACAACTGGCTACTATTTTGGGGGGAAGTTAAGATGCCTAAGTTACAGATCAACAAAATAAATCCCAGTACCATTAAAGATTTAAGCATCAATCAGACATTTAGAGCAACTGTACACGGATACAGAAGAACGATGTAATCGTGAAACAAAAAGGCTCTTCTAAGCATCAAAGGATAGAGATTTGATCACACAGTAAGAAAATGACTGCAGAAAAAAAAAGTACAAAGTAAGGAAAAAAACCCAACAAATCAATACAGTGGGTATTCCAGCAGAATGCCAGCCCTGCTCACAAGGCAACACAGGCAGCCAGGAAGCAAAGAAAGATACCCGACTTGTTGTAAGGAAAGAATGAAGCCGGGGCATGGTGTCATAGGGGAGTGCTCTTCCAGCTTGCAGTGGGGCCCTGGCTTCGACCACCAGGACTATAGAAACAAACAACTAACCCATATACTCAAGAAACCAGTTTCCTTCAGGTGGTGGTGGCACATGCCTTTACTCCCAGCACTAGGAGGGAGAAAAAGGCAGATCTCTGTGAGTTCCAGGACAGGCTCCAAAGCTACAGAGAAATCGTGTGTCGAAAAACAAAAAACAAACAAGCAAACAAACAAAAAACAAAAAAACAGTTTCCATCTACCATATTTTCCAAGTGTAAAAGTCACCTTACAGTCTATTGGATAAAACAGGGAAAAACAAAAGTATAAATTAGAAGTATTTGGGATGGACAAGGGGGTGACTAGGTGGATGTACTTAGTGGAATTATTTAAATGTACACAATCCATAGTACAGCAGTTCCATTTCTTTAAAAAATACATTTTAAATTTATTTGTGTGTGTGCACATATATGCAGGTGCCACAGTGTACATGTGGAGAGGCCAGAGGACAATCCTCACAGAAATTGGTTCTCTCCTTCTACCACGTAGCACCACATCCATGTAGGCCCCAAGGGTCGGGCTCGAGTCATCAGACGGAACAACAAGCCATCTCATTGGCTCAACTCTTTCATTTTTAAGGAGAAATTCAAGTAGGTTCCTAACAGGATGAATGCGTTCAGGATGCTTTTCACAGTATTCTCCCTCCAAGAAAAAAATACCCAAAACATGTTATCAACAATAAGGATTTATGTTAATGTACACTGTATCATGAGAGAATGGTTTTCTATGCTTCATGATATACCAAAGACATCATTTAATAAAGGTTATATGTAGGCAACATTATGTGAATCCACGAGAGCCTGAATAAAAGGATAACAATGACTTATTAGGGAACACCTATGAATAACAACAAGGTAGAGAGCCTCAGCGGTCATCAATTTTGCCCTGGGGTCAATGGATGTAGGGATCCCATCTCCAACCACCACGCACAAGGGAGTGAGAGAGCCCTCTCTTCTTTATAAGACATCACATCCACACACAGAAGCCACACCCTAAGGTCAGTACCCCAAAACTATTGGAAGAATGAATTTCCACAATAGTTATATTCATACTGACAAACTAGTTATTCCTAAATCTGAAATATAAATACCTGTTAACTTCATGATATAATATCATTTCAAGCAGCATACCGAGTAATATTTTGTTGTTTTTAAAAGCTTAGTATTCATGCATCTGTATTACTGTGCTGACTACTTTTATATCCATTTATCACAAGTTAGCATTATCTGAAAGGAGGGAGCCTCAATTGAGAAAATGCCTCCATAGGATTGGACTGTGAGGCATTTTCATAATTAGTGATTGATGGGGAGGGCCCAGTCCAGTCCACTGTGGGTGGGGCCATCCCTGGGTTGGTGGTCCTGAGTTCTATAAGAAAGCAGGCTGAGCAAGCCATGAGGAGCAAGCCAATAAGCAGCACCCTCCATGGCCTCTGCATCAGCTCCTGCCTCCGGTTTCCTGCCCTTTTTGAGTTCCTGTCCTCACCATTTTTGGTGATGGACCTGTGAGTGAAATAAGCCTTTTCCCCCAAGTTGCTTTTGGTTGTGGTGTCTCACTGCAATACTAACCCTAACTAAAACAATTACAGATAACCACGGATAACATTTGTAAATTTTGTACTAAAATACTAATAGCTTCAGCATGAGGGTAAATACAATTTTACTTCTTGCTCTTTTTGCTGTTCTTTATTTTTCAACACTAGACATGGATGGCTTTTATAATTCGTATATTTTAAATCTTGCATGACCAATTACCAGTTGAGTTTGGTCCTTAATACTTGAGGGATGTTGTGCTGGTTTAATGTGAATGTCTCCTCATAGGCTCCCATATTTGAACACCTGGTTCTCAGCCAGTGGTGCCCTCTGGAGATGTGTAGGAGGAGCGGCTTTGCTGGAGGAAGTACATCAATGGGGTGGGGAGCTTACTTCTATTTGCAGTTTGCTTTCTCTGCTTCTTGCTTATGGTAAAGGATGTGACCTCTCAGCATTTGCTCCAGCCTGCTTGTCAGCTGTGTGTGCTGCCTTGTGTCTCTCCTAGCTCCCCCCACCCGCTGCAGTGATGGACTCTCATCCCTCAAGAACAGCGGTGACCTGTGGGTCATGACTTCTTTGGTAAACCTCTCCAAAAATAATTGCATTATGATTCATGACAGTAGCAAAATTGCAGTTATGAAGTAGCAGCAAAAGTAATTTTATAATTGGGGGTCACCACAGCATGAGGAACTATATTAAGGGGTTGCAGCATTAGGAAGGTTGAGAACTACTGCCCTAGAACCATAAACACAAATAAATCCTTGTTTCTATAAGTTGCCTCGATCATGGTGTTTTATCAAAGCAATAGAAATGTATGCCCCCCTGTGGCAGTGTGGAGACTGGCCTCAGGACTGATTCAGACTCCCAAGACTCATGCTGTTGAAGGTTCAAAAGGAACAAATGTATGATGAGAAGAGATAGCCAGACACGGAGCATCTGGAAGATAGAGCCCACGTACAGCCTTCTCAGGCTGCAGGGAAAGCCACTCCAAAGGCCCATTCACAGGCAGACAGTGTTCCTTCACAGCCCCCTCAGGGAAGACTCTACCCCCCTCACTTGCCCTCTGATCCCAGCACTGTCTATTTCTTTCATTACCAACAACCATTGTCCTTTAGATCAAATCACTCAAATAAGGAGGACAAATATGGCCATGCTGAGCTGCCTGAGCAACTTCTCTGTCCTCACCAAGTCAATGCTAAGTGACACAGGATGCCGTGCTTGTGGATCTGTCTCTCATCAGATCTGCCTTCTAGTTCAGGAACTCATCTGACTTGTACCTGGAACCCTGTATTTAGCCTGACATAGTAAACCTGTTAGTGATCCTTGGAAATTAGCAACACATTTTCAATGTGCCACCATTCCCCAATAAGGTCCATCCATCCATTCCTTCGTACCCTCAAACAAATGCACAGACCATCTTTGCCCTAACATGCACTGCTCTCCTGCTAACCTGCCAGCAGCTGGCAAACACCAATTCAGTGACTAACAAGATGGCCAGAGGGATGGGGTTTGGCCATGGGCTAAGAGGATTCTGCCATCTTCCTGCTCCCTCTACTCAGAGCTCTCCCTCCAGCAGGGACAATCCAAGGATTTGCGCATCAAACAATGACTCAGCCACTTAAACATGATGGGCAACTGACTGTATTTCTGAGCTTGTTTCTTTGCTTGTAAGCTTGGGATTCAAAGTAAAATACATTATGGAGTTGCTTTGGCCATCACTCATTGAAATGGTGCATGTGACGTTGATAGAGGTGGGCCGGCCCAGTAAATAGAGCCTTAGCTGTTGTTGGCATTTTCCTTGTGATTATTATATTGAAGGAGTTAGGTAGGGTGACAATGAAAGACCTTTCCTGAGCCCCACCACTGCCTCCCTTTCTCTTGCTGAGAAGTCCCCTAAAATCTATGAGGGTACCAAGATCCACAGGAGGTGTAGCTTGCTTAATAGCACCCAGTAATCCTGTTGACATGGACCCTAGCTCCAGACCTTTTGTCTCCCATGCTGATACCTCTCAATAGAGTCTCCTTCCCCTTTGAAGAACAGAGCCTTTTATAAGTTTCAGGGATAAGGGGCTTGTTCCATTCTTCTGCTTTAGCCATGGCTTTGTTGGTACAGGGACTGATGGGCCATCAGTAGGCAGTGAAGGTGTGCTGATCTTCCCTGGGATGTTTTATGCTTGCCAGTTCAACCTTGGCAGTGTGCACCCCTTCTGGATGGCAATAAAATTGTCCTGGAATCCCCACAGGAAGTGTGCCTGCCCTTTGTGTGGCTTATGAACTCTGAGCACAGTGCACCCAGGCATTAAAACACTGGCTTGTGAGGACCAGCTTGTTCCCAATCCCTGAGGATGCCAGTCAGTACTTCCTCACCCTGAAGAAGGGCAGCTTTGCCAACACTCTCAAGGTGATGGTTCCACGACCACATTCTTTTCATAGAAATGCTCCCTGAAAAATGACTACTAAAACCCCCAAAGAGAACTCAAGAAGGAGCTCATCATCTCACATCTTTAAATTGCAGTTGACACAAAATCCAACTTTTTAAAATTCACCTTTTTCTTAGCGTACAAAAGAATGAGTGTCCAAGACATTTTCATACAGGGGTGTCATTGACCTTCACTCACATTCGCTTCCCACCACCCTCCCTTACACCGCTCACTATCTCATCCCAGCTCTGGCTCAAACAACACCCCTATCTCTTTGTAGCTCTATTCTGATTGGTGTTTCTTCACAAGGCTTACCACACAGCACAACAGGTTTTTCTGAGCTGTCTGAGTCTGTTTCTCACTTGCCTCTCTCTCTGGAAAGAGAACTCCTGGTGAAGCGCTTTGTCATGTTTGCCGGCCATTGTAAAGACAGACCTAGGACACCACCACAGGACCTACATTGAAGCCACTAAAAAAATAAACAAGCTAGCTAAAGATTTTTTCAGTGTCATTGGGGCCTGGAAGATAGCTAAGCAGGTAAAGCACTTGCTGCCAAGTCTGACACCTGAGTTCAACATCGCTCTTTAGAACCCCCAGGTGGGAGGAAAGAAGTGACTCCTACAGTTGTCCTCTGCCCTCCACATGCACATGTGTGCACATGCATCCATATTCTCGCTCTGGGATAATCCTGTGTCTCAGACACAGATCTATTGACCAGCTGACATAATTTTAACTTGTTTGTACCAATTAACATGAACCCCACAAAGTGGGGAATTTATAGCAGATTAATTAATTAAATTAAGGAAAGGCGATCAGATTGAAACAAATGCAGATAACTCACTAAAATAGTCCACGCCTCCTTCAGAGATGCCACCAAGGCACCCTGCCTCCTCTCTTCTTCACTGGCTCCTTCTGTGACAAACGCCATGATGACTGCTGTATTGAGCCATTCCATCCCATAGCTACCTGGTAAGGAAGGCTGAGACTCAGAGGGCTTGAACAAGCATGAGCAGCAGAATACAAAAGATGGAAGAGAGAATCCTCAAGTGCCGAAGATACAATAGAGGAAATAGACTCATCAGTTAAAGAAAACATTAAATTTAAC
>LOJH01052052.1:0-12412 GCA_001685095.1 Ellobius talpinus
TTCTTTATTAACCAATGAAAGTAACACATAGACAGAAGGCCCACCTACTCCATGTCAAAATGAGAATGACCCCCATAGGTACATAGATTTGAATGTTTTTGTCACTAGGGAGTGGTACTCTTTGAAAGGCTTAGGAGGTGTGGCCTTGTTGGAGGAAGTTTGTCACTGGGGGTGGGCTTTGAGGTTTCAAGAGCCCAAGCCAGGCCCAATGTCTCTCTCTTCCTGCTACCTGTGATCCAGATGTAGAACTCTCAGCTACCTCTCCAGCACCATGTCTGCCTGTGTGCCACTGTGCTCCTCACCATGATGATAATGGACTAAATCTTTGAAACTGTAAGCAATTAAGTGTTTTCCTCCATAAAAGCTGTCATGGTCATGGTGTCTCTTCCTAGAAATAGAACACAAAGATACCCCCAATACCTAGAAACATGTCCGACTTGGGACGCCCAGTAGCCACGCCTGGCAGGGAATCAGAAGCACTACCTACTAGGCACTCCACAACCACCACACACTGGTCAGACCCAGAGAAGACAGCAGAAAATAAGGAACAGAATATCCATCCACCAAAGCCAAGACCAGATACCAACACCTAGAATCACAATTGTCCCTAGTGGAAAAAAACGCAATCATTAACACTGAAGATAATATATCTCCACCAGAACCCAGCAACCCTAGTACAGTCAGCCCTGAGAAACAATGTAGCTGAAGCACAAAACAAGGACTTCAAAATAACTATTGCATCTATGTTCAGGTACCCTAAAAAGAATATGAATAAATCCATTAACTAAGTCAATGAAAAAACAAGCTAAAATAAAATAAAGATAATTGTTCAAGGCCTGAAAGTAGAAATAGACTCACTAAAGAAAACCCAAACTGAGATAAAATTGGAAAAAAAATTAGGAAGTCAGACATGCTATTGCAGAGATATTTGCTCATCCATGTGATGTAGGACTCCCCTCTGTATGCTATGAATGTGTTTTATTACAGTTGGTTATTAAAGAAGCTGTTTTGGCCAATGACTTAGTAAAGACAAGTGGGAAATACAAACAGAGATATATAGAGAGAAAGTAGGCAGAGTCAAAGAGATACCATGCAGCTACCAAAGGAGACAGATGCCAGAGTGCCAGAATCTTACCTGGTAGGCTACAGCCTCGTGGTGACACACAGATTAATAGAAATGGGTTAATTCAAGATGTAAGAGTTAGTTAGAAATATTCATAAGCCATTGGCCAAACAGTGCTGTAATTAATACAGTTTCTGTGTGATTATTCATGGCTGGGGCAGCCAGGAAATGGACAAGCTGTCTCTGTTTACATCCATGCTCGTTACTGCTCTGGTCACAATCGCCAGACATTTGAAACAACTTAGATGTCCATCAGTGACAAATAGATAAAGAAAATGTGGTACTCTGGCACAATGGAATATCACTCAGCTGCTAAAAAAATAAAACCATAAAACTCACAGGTAAATGGATGAAGCTAGGGAAAAAATCACCTCAAGTGAGGTAACACAGACCCCAAAAGATGCTTGCTTTTAAGTCTTTGATTATTACCAAAGAGGTTAGGTATAAAGTAAGGGAATGGGGGGTGCGGGCAAGGAAGGATCTCCTGAGGTCAGGGAAATAGAATGCAAAGTTGTAGATGGTTGGGGGCAGGGAAACTGGAATGGGAGAATCAATCAGAGATGGGGGAGGAAAGGGATATAGGAAGGGACAGCTAAAACTAAAGGCCATTTGAGGGAAACCTACTACAGTAGGAACTTCTTAAAATATATACATATGTGAAAGAACACTAAGTGGGGTCACCAAATAGTAGGGGAGGCGAAGCCCCAGGTGGCCATCTCTCACCACCAAGGAAAATCTCCAGTGCCAGGAATGGCTTATTTCTAATTGGTTTGTTGGCCAAAGGAGTCCCCATTAAAACTCCCCCAAAACTCAGGCTATTGCCAATGCTGTTAGTTTCGCACCACAAACTCTGGTAAGGCCCCTATTGCTGAAGACAACACCCATACAACTCATTGAACATGGAGGGGTGGAGCTGGTGCCTACCTAGAGCCTTCATCCCCACTGATTTGTGCTCACGGTACTGGAGGGTGCCCTTCATGCTCCTGGAGGAGAAAGGGAAACATCAACCCAGCTACCCACCCTTTGCTCCACAGTGGTGACCTGACTACACGGTATGCTGGCGATATAGCGAGTACAAAGCTTCTGGGAGTAACCAACCACTGCCTGATTGGATTTAAGAAGATGGTCATGTTTGACAGGGCTTGCATGGCCAAGAACCTGATACTCGATAGGCCTTGGACCTAGTGGAAAACCAAGCACTGCTGTTCTGCCACTGATCTGTATCTAGAAAATGATGCCGTAATAATATTCTGCTATACTTCTAGGTCAGTGTTGTGATCAGCCATCACTGGAGAAGCTTCATCCTGCGGTCGATGGGAACAGATACCGAGATCCTCAACTGGACAATGATCAGAAGGTGAGAGACCTTGGAATTCCCAGCCCTGAATGGATGTCTCCATCAAATCCCCCCCCCGCCTCAGGGCTCATGTAACTGTGGAAGAGGAGGCAGAAAGACTGTGAGAGCCAGTGTTGACGGAAGACATGAAGGAAGCTGACCTCACTGATGCACATTGTATGAGCTCACACAGACTGTGGCAGCCTTCACAGGGCCTGCACAGGTCCGAGTCTCACGGGCCCAGTGCTGAGAGGGGAAGTAGACAGGAGCTCCCACCCCTAACCAAGATGCCGTCCCCAATGACAACCACTTGCAAAGGAAAAGTTGCACTCTTCAAGGGAGTCTTACAAAGCACAGTTAAGGTCGGGCTCCACCCCAGCTGTAGACGGTCAGCACTAAATGAACTCAACGGTGTTTTGGGGAGGTTTTTGTCTAATAATATCTGGGAATTTTTAACCTAATAGGTCTTTTGTTTATATATTGTGTTTTCTAATGTTGTGGTTTTATGGGATTTCTGTGTGAGCAAGTATGTGTGTCTCTGCACTGGTATGCGTTGCTTTTGATTTTTATTTGGCTTATTTTGCTGTGTTTGTTTTGTTTGATTCCATTTTTGTTTTTGTTGTTGCTGTGACCTGTTTTCTAATCAGGGAGACAGGAAGAAAGGATGTGGGTTTAGGGGAATGGGGAGGTGGGAGAATCTGGAAGGAGTTGGGGGAGAGGAAACAGTGATCAGAATATATTGTACCAAAAAAATCTATTTTCATGAAACTTAAAATTACTAAAACAACAAAAGTCTGCAAAAGGCATTTACATGAATTTCACAAAAGAAATGGCCTTATGAAATTTGCATATGCTTTTAAATCCAGAAAATGTGGAGCGTTCTCAGTTAATATCCAAGGTAAGACAATCCAGAAAAGCAAATAGTGTTCCTTCAGGATGAACTGTGTACTAGACAGGAATCGTCTATCCAAGCGTCATCCTGCTGAACTATCTGACATGGTCGAGCTCCAGTTCACAAACGTGGAGCTAAAGTTTAAGGCGCAAGGCACTGACACAGCTTGAGTCTACAGAAAAGGAACAAGAAGCTTTGGGAGGAGGTGCCAGTGAGCTGTAGTCCAGAGGGCTGCTTCTCTTTAACTAGCAGTTTGGCGAGTGGCACTCTTTACGCTAGATGGGGCCAAGATCAGTAGGGGGAAGTCTCAGCAAGTCTCCCAAAGAGACTGCTTCTTAACGATGGGGAAGGCAAGGTTGTACTGTGAACACTCACGAAAACTGATCAAAAGGAAATGCCTCTGTCAGTCATTGCTCTGTCCCCTTGTGGAGCAGCCCCACTCCTGCTGGCGGCTTATACCCTGTGGTCTCTTCCAACTTCCAGCTAGGCCCTTTCTTTCAGGCTACGGAAATAGTGGCTCCTTTGCAGCCTGATTTGGTCCACGTTTCCTCCAGAGGATCAAGGTCGAGTTCTTACCACTACCACGCCTTCATACATCTTCAGTGAGCCCACTCCTAGAGGTCTTCAGTCTGCAGACGCTTCTGCGCCTCTTCTGCTCTCTTGTGTGAGACACACAGGTGCTCCTTTAAGTAGCTTCGCAGCAGCTTTCACAGAAGGAACAAAAGCACTGCCGACCAGGAGGCTGACTTCCAGAGATGCCCTTTATCTCTTCAGCGAGGGTCCCCTGGGTACCTTTGCCATCAGGCCTTCTACGAGGCACAATAGCATCACTGCTGTCCTGAAAAATTTTGAGTCTCCTGGTGTTATTCAATGAAAAGATTTTTAAAAGCCAAACAACAACATTTTTAATTTAAGAGCACTTTCCAGAGAAAATAATCCCCAAGTGTTTTTGTTCTGCGTTAGACAGGGTCTCACTATGTAGACCAGTGGTTCTCTACCCTCCTAACGCTGTGACCCCTTAATACAGTTCCTCCTGTCGTGGTAACCCCCGGCCATAAAATTATTTTTGTTGCTACTTTATAAGATATAAGTTTGGTTCTGTTATGAATTTTAATGTAAATATCTGATATGCAGGTGGTTTTAGGTGAACCACTGGCATAAGACTATGAATCATAAATTTCATATGAGGACAAAATGAATTACTGCTCCCGTTTTCCTAAGTGTACTGGGTTGGACTTGTGTTCCTGTTAAACATCAATAAAACATGAGCATCTCTGGGAGATGGTACTCCCAGGTCACAGCAAGGACGAAGGAAGTGCTACTGAGGAGCTAAAAGACCAGAAAAGTCTCTCTTGTCCCTACACAGATAAAGTGTAAAGCACCATGACATTGTGAGAGATGACTCTGCTCTTACCTCTCTCCTTACCATGGGAATAGCAATCATCCAGAAGCAGCATTTTACAACCGAGACCTGAACGGGAGCATAAGAGGTCTGGGTACCTTTGTGCACTGAGTTCTCTACCTCAGTGGTTCTCAACCCATGGGCCGCTATCCTTTTAGCAAATCTCTGTCTTCAAAAATGTTTACAGTGTGATTCAGTAATAATGAAAATAATTTTATGGTTATGAAGTAGCAATGAAAATAATTTCACAGTTGGGGGTCACTACCGCATGAAGAACTGTACTAAAGGGTCGCAGCGTTAAGAAGGTTGAGAGCCACTGTTCTGGCTGCTTTCTGAGTCTTTATCAAGTAATCATCTTTCATGGGCCCATAAATATTCATTCGTTCATTCATTCATTCATTCATTCATTCATTTCTTCAGTTATTTAGCTAGTTGGCTAGTTTTTGTTGTTGTTGTTGTTTTGTTTTTGAGACAGTCTCATTATGTAGCCAGGATGGCCTCAAATCATTATCCTTTTGCCTTAGAGACTTACTTGCCAAGGGCCACGATTGAAGGCCCATATAGTCTGTAATACATTTTAAATCAAGTTGCCTGTGTATATACCTCCTCCCAGTACACACCATGGGCTAAGACACCCCAGAAACAGCCCTGCCAAGACCCTAACTGCATATTCTTGGACCTTTTGTAATCATATACTAATCGGTCTTTGCTTTTTGCTCTCTTTATTTTCTGGATCATCGCCCAAGTTGTCAAGGTGCAAACTGGAGCAAGTTTTCCCTTCTTAAAGACCCTTCATTTGTAGGAAAGCAAATAAAAATTTCTTGGCTTGGGATATAATTTCTTTTCCAATCTGGCCTCTTCTTGTTCCTTTAAACTTCCCCCTTTATAATACCCTGCTCTATGTTTTGAATCATACTCTTGGTGGTTTTTAATCCTCGGGCCTCTAAATATTCTCTCCCCATGGCCATTGTGACAGTCAGCTTTGTATGACCTTAAAATAATATCTTATAAAGAAAAAGGGTTGTTGCTTCACATATACTCACTCCATGTCCTTCCCTTCCCCCTTTCCTGGTCCCCTTCATTGTTCAGACATCTGCCATGTCATGTGTGTGTGTGTGTGTGAGAGAGAGAGAGAGAGAGCTTATGTATTTATATATAGTCGATGATCCCATAAATGAGAAAAGCACATGCTACCTGTCTCTCTTTAAAGCTACTATAAATGTGTTAACAATGTGTTAGTGAGCATTCAAAATCGCTGGAGGTTTCAGGCTGACAAGCCGGCTTTATTGTTTTGGGCAACATCATAGCCAGAGTATGTGGACAATAAAACCACTCCTCTCTCAGACTCAGTGGTGGGAGGGAGGGTCCTGGGGAGCGGACAGACACAGACTGGGGTCCTGCTTTCCCCTTCAAGGCTGCAGCAATAATCTGAAAGCCTCCTACTAGGCCCCACCTCCAAAAGGCATTACCACCTCCCCAATAATCACTGGGGAGCAACAGTCTTCACCATCCATACCATCAATGGGGGGGATCAATGCCATTCCCTTAGCACTGCTTGACTTTGTTGGTGACCCTGCGTCTCTAGCAAGGCTCATTTAGTTCTCCACCACCATACCCACATCCATCCCACTCTCCCAGAGAGAAGGAAAGCAAGAAGAACCAGCCTAGCATGAAAGCAAAGAGTTGAAGTCAGAGGAGGTGGGGTACCTAGAAGGCCTCAGGACGTTCTATCCTGAAAACACTAGAAAGCCATCTTTCATGAATTATGCTCCCCCCCCACTCATGCAAATTATATAGTTGCTTCCCGATGCTCATCTGCATTATTATCTGTCTCTATGATAACGGTCTGGACCCAAGTCACAGAAGGTATGGCAGCTTCTGCTTTTGTGCTTTGGGCATTCCTGGGTCACTTCTAGGCTGCTCAGCTACCCTGTGGAAGAGGCCATGGGAGGGGGCAAATGGAAAGAGAGGACGCACAGGACCATACGGTAACAGGAAGGGATCGAGCCATCAGAAGCGTCTATCTGTCCTTGGCAGGGAGCCAGATGTGTGAGGAACTATCTTGGTTGTCCTCACCCCACCCATAGCTGCCGGAGAGCTTCATGAGGGACTGGCAAGGTGACTCAGTACTGAGTAGTGTGTACTGCTCTCACAGAGGTCCTGATTTGGTTTCCAGAACCCACATCTATAGACGTAGATCACAATTGTAATTCCATCTCCGGAAGGATCTGACACCTTGAGCCTCCAAGGGCACCTGAACTTATGTGCCTATGCCCGGACGCAGACACGCCATTGAGAAATAAAGAGAACGAGAGAATTTACCTGAGCCCAGTGAACCCACGGGATCATGGCAAATGATGTTTGTGCCAAGCTACTGTGTGAACCACTAAGCAAACCAAGCCTCCAGAAGAGAGAGCAATCCTCAGCATCAGGCTTCTGTGTGAGACTGTGTAGGGAGAGGATGTACATCACCTATTAATGAGATTCGTGTTCGGTGGACTGAAGCAGGTGGGCAGAATTGACACTACACACCCATCAAAGAGTTAGGTGCACACTTGTTGACTTAGACAAACCTTCTTATTCCCCATCATCCAGTCAGTAAAAATTAACAACTTCAGTGTGACCTCTATCCAGAGCTGGGACAGATGGCAAGGGGAAGCAGCCATCCAGCTGGCAAGAAGGGGAGACTAGGGAGCCAATATCCGATTAGATGCTGCAACCGAAATGGCTAGGGCTGATTACCAGCTAGCCCTTTGAACTGCTGGTCAAGGGCACAGATTTCATCGCAGCTCATTTGGCCGTATTCCATAGCCACAGACCAAACCTTTAGCCCCAGCCAGCTGTCCAAATTGGCTGTCCTCTGCTAGCCTTGAAAACGCTGGAACAAGACACAATGTCCAATTCACAGCTTTTCCCCCCACGAAAATGCTTGGCAGGATGAGCCCATCTTTACCAGCAGTAACATCACAACAATGGGATTCTGACCTTCATCTCCTCTCTACACATCCTAAATTTGGTCCTCTACTTCAATTCCCTATTTTTGTTAGTAGGAACAGTTGCTTCTTCCTCATCCTTCAGATTTAAAGCTTTGACATCATTTCATCTTTTTTTATTGTGATTCTTTTATCCATCATATACCTATAAGCTTGATCTTATTTGGTGAGAGAGGGAGAGGGAGGGAGAAAGAGAGAGAGAGAGAGAGAGAGAGAGAGAGAGAGAGTCTCCTAGTGTTAGGAGTATAGCTGTATACCACCAGATGTGGCTTGATCTCCCCCTTTACCTAGCTATTAATTTTTTAAGATAGCATCCAACAATTTGTTTTCGTTATGAGGACATGTATGTATTATTGCACCTTTCCTGTATTCCCTATGGACTTCACTCCTGGAACACTTCTTGGTGTGTCCCCTAAACCTATTTCTATAGCTCTATCTTGGGCATGTGTAACCCTTACATGAGTTCCAATGCTTCTTAATAGCTACTGCAGCAAGAGGCATGCAATCTCAAGAATGTTCAGGCCTTTTAAGCATGAGATGCGACTGAATATAAGAAAACTAGGCATTCTGTGGCCTCTCTGGTAATCAGAGCGTGGATCCTGCTAAAGGTGCTTAATACTATCCTATCCACATCACACAATTCCATAAGACTAGAGCCAGTCTTCACCCTAAACACTTTAAGATGTCCAGGATCGAGCCCCCACCTGGAGCTTTCAATGGCACTGTGTAGCCTGCACAATGTGTCATAGCATTGACAGTGCCACGCTTCCACTCTGGTCAAAGAAATGCCATCATGATTCACAGTGCTCTTTCCTGCTGAGCTCAGTACAACCTCAGGATCCTCCTCACCACAGCTTTCAGAGAGCAACTGCTGTCTGTAATTTTTTTAAAAAAAGATTTATTTGCTGGTTGTGGTGGCGCATGCCGGCAGGATTTGCTGAAGGAGGCAGAGGCAGGATGATCACGAGTTTGAGGCCAGCCTGGGCTACACATTATAAAAAAATATATTTATTAAGTATAGAGGGCTCTGCCTGCATGTGTCCCTACAGACCAGGGGAGGGCACCAGAACTTACTACAGGTGGTTGTTGGGAATTGAACTCAGGACCTCTGGAAGAATAGTTAGTGCTCTTAACCTCTGAGCCATCTCTCCAGTCCCTACAGACTGTAATTTGAACATCCTCATTAACACCAGTTTGCTTCCGTTTGCCTGTTTGTTGTCTGAGGAAGTCCAACCCTGTACCAATTTACCATGCAGGCCAGAGCACTCGGGAATTTTGAATAAACACCCAGGTCATGGCTTTCCTCCGGCACTCAATCAGCCGCCTCACAAGATGCTGTGGTTCAGGCTCAGTCATGTCAGGTGAGTAGCTCTGTCTCTAGAGTCACCACAAGGGACCGATTCTGATCCTAGTAGGTTGCCCAGAGGTGGCCTGGATCAAAGTTTCATTTTAGCTAAAGCCTATTTCATGGAAAATCCCTATGGTGGTTTGAATGAGAAACATCTCCCATAGGTCAGATATTTCAACACTTGTTCCTGGTTGGTGGTGCTGTTTGGATAGGCTTAGGTAGTGTGGCCTTACAGGAGGAAGCATTATCATTGGGGGAGGGCTTTGAGATTATATCGCCTTGCTCTATTTCCAGCTTTCTCTCTCTGCTTCATATTTGTATTTATATGAACTCTCAGCTTCCTGCTCCAGCCACCATGCCTGACTGCTGCCATGGTCCCCTGCCATGATGGACTCTTACCCTTCTGGACCCAGAAGGCACAATAAGCTTTTCCCTACATCACTTTTGGTCATGGTGTTTTACACACAGTGTTTCCAGTGATAGCAACAGAAAGTCATTCTAAATGCTACCCTTAATTTTTATCTGGGTTAACACGCTTCTTGCAAAGCTGTAGAATGATGGGGTTACCAGGGCAACCATAGCTAGAGAGCAGCAGGTATGAGAGTCACATTGATGTGCTAGAGCTGGAAGCCCAGACCTCACAGATACCCAATCTTCCACTACTGAGCATTGTTGGTCTGTTGTTAATTCCTAGTCATTTGGACCACTGAGAAGGAGTAAAGGCACTTGCTGCGTGAGTCTGTTGTTCCGAGTTTGACCCCTGGGACCCCTGGTAGGTTGTCCCCTCCAGTAAAGCCACACTACCTAACCCTATCCAAACAGCACCACCAACCAGGAACAAGTGTTAAAATATCTGACCTATGGGAGATGTTTCTCATTCAAACCACCTTAGGGATTTTCCATGAAATAGACTTTAGCTAAAACAGAACTTTGATCCAGGCCACCTCTGGGGTTGTCCTCTAACCTCATGCGTACTCACTTCACCCACAAAAATAATATAATACATAAGTTAGAAAGAATCCCTCTTATTTTATGCATTTGCTTTTATTCAGGAGTAAATGCTGCTGAGTACTAAATATTTATGTCCCTTTTATATCCGTGTGCTGAGATCAGTGTGGTGGGATGGTATTTGGAGGAGGGATCCCTGGCACATAGCTAAGTCATGAGGTTGGAGCCTTTATGAATGAAGGGAATCACACCCTTATAAGAAGAGAAATGATATCACTTGAAAGAAAGGCTGTCACTCTCCATCATGGGAGAATACAGGGAGAGGGTAGCCACCTGTCAATCAGAAGACAAGCCAGACACTGAGTCCCCCAGCAGTTGGTCTTGAAGCACAGAACTGTGAAAGAGAAACATTGTTTCTGAGAAATCTAGTCTATCCTGATTTGTAATATCAGGGAAATGAAAACAAATGCCCAAAGAATTAGCTACACGTTGAGACAGGAATGAGCTAAGATCCATGCTAAGGACCATTTTCAGAGGCTCTTTTCTAGGGAGAGCGGTTCCTGTCATCTGTAGAAAAGGCCAGGGGAACAGTTCACCCATAGAAGTCCCTCGCAGCAAAAGAGAATGTGTCTGTGTCTACTTCTGTTTTTACTAAAGACAAAGATATTATTGTGAGTGTTGACAGAGAGTGGCTTTGTGCAAAAGTCAGGATGTGGTGGAAAATAGCCCCCAGAAGTACCTATAATTCAAGTTGGTTTGTTCCCCAGCTCTGACTGTAGGGTGGCCCTCCCTGGTGCCTGCCTACCTTGTCTCAAAGCCTGCATGCAACTGCTATCCTCCCACCCCGACTCTATGCAGATATCCAAGTATAGGATGCGTCTAAGCCTCACAGATTACCAAGCACATGGGGCTGTCATTTATGAAATCTCATGAAGGATTTTAAAAATAATTATAGCTTCTAGTGACCATCTTGTTTCCTGTTCAATTGAAAGGATCACTTTCAGTGAAGACTATTCCATGTCTGCTCCCACCATGACACCACCAGGAAGGACTCCTTGTTTCAGCAGCCACAGGGTTAGCTCTGTTAATGTAAAATGCCATGGTGATGGGTCATTTCTGAAGTAACCTCTCCTCCTAGCTGAGGAGCTGTAGGATAAGGGTGAAGACAAGGGTTGGGCAGGAGAGTCAGAGAGACTGTGGTATTAAACCCAAAGTCTGCAAATGATGGTAGAGAACTGGTTCTCAACCTGTCAGTTGCAACAGGTTTTGCAAAGTTGCAAAATTGTTGCAGCCATTTTCTGATGGTCCCAAAGACCATCAGAAAACACAGATATTTACATTATGATTTATGACAGTAGCAAAATTACAGCTATAAAGTAGCAACAAAAATAATTTTGTGATTGGGGCTCACCACTACATGGGGAACTGTGTTAAAGGGCAGCAGAATTAGGAGGGCTGAGAACCATTACACTGGAGAATATAGTATATCGGGCAACTGACAAAATTATATCTCTCCTGATCATTGTATGGATTTTAGCTTCTGCGTCATTAAGATATCATGAAATGGGGGAGGATCTGGGAGGAGCTGGGGGAGAAAAAAGAATATGATCAAAATATTTTGTATAAAAAATCACAAAAAAACACAGATCTTATTAAGATATAAATACAAACGTCCAATAAAATCTTTTTTCCCCTAAATCACATGATGCCATGAAGAAATAATTAGAAAAGAAATCCTGAAAGTGGTAACCTACGCTATCACAGGGTGGGGGTGGGGTTCTTTCAAGGCATGAGTAGTCAATCTCTACGCCATCATGGGGTTTCTTGCAAGGCAACTGTAGTCGCTCTCTCATTATCTCTATTTTTTTCAAAGTCACCTTTTACCATCCTCAACATTCGGTTTACTTCTCAGCAGATGCCTCTTCTTCCTTGCTGTATATGAAGTTATAATAAATCTTCCGCGATCTGACTTTGTCTTCTCCCCACTAAATGTTGCTGTAAATGGCAGACCAGGCTACAGGCTCTGTGACGTTCTCTGAGTTACTTTGAATGTGGGGCTGGCTGTAAATAAATCATAAATGCTCCACATGGTTCATAAATTATTCATTTTGCTTGTGCTTTCTATAGAACACGGTGCATCAAAATCAGATCCACTCGACCATTATCTGGTTGGGGGAGGAGGCTCAGATCACTCTAACAACTGGTTACTCAGCTCTGGAAAAGGATTTTTTTAAATCATGTCCATATACAGAAGTAGTAGGCTTTCCTACACCTACCAGTGACACAGAGAACACGAGGAGCTAAAAGAAACAGAGTCCTTCTTATTTAGCTTCTCTAGGATCATGAACTATAGGCTCAATGTCCTTTGTT